>OY756930.1:5272013-5524458 GCA_963580335.1 Leptographium flavum | reverse complement strand
CCCTCCTAACCCTAACCCTAACCCTAACCCTAACCCTAACCCTAACCCTAACCCTAACCCTAACCCTAACCCTAACCCTACGCGAAACCCTATCCCCTTAAGGTTAGTGTGGGCACATCTCTTCTCTGTCGTCCATCTCTGTCGTCCGTCTCTGTCGTCCATCTCTGTCATCCATCCATCCTTCCCTCCACTGCCATCCTCCACTGCCACCCTCCACTGCCATCCTCCACTGCCATCCATCCATCCATCAAGCACGCAGCCCAGCCTCGTCGCTCCGGCGTCACGCGTTACACTACACTACCCTGCCTCGCCAGCACCCTCCTCCACCGCTCGCACCGCCGTCCATCAAGCACGCAGCCACCCTCGTCGCTCCGCCTTCCCGCCCACGCGTTACACTACACTACACTACACTGTCTCCTCTCTTTCCCCCTCCTCTTTTCTTCCTTGTACTCTTGATCTCCCGCACCCTCTATTCCCTTTGCTTGTTGATGTGTTTGCTGCTTCATCGCTTTTCTCCGCATTCCCTTTGCTAATTCTGTCTCTTGTTTGCTGCTTCATCGCTTTTCTCCTCATTCTGCTGAATCTGTTTTCCTCACTCCTTCTGCTAATTCTTTCTCCTCATTGCCTGTTTCTGCTTTCCTTTTCCCTCTACCCTCTCCTTCTAGAACCCCTCCTGCGTCTCCTCTTTTCTCCATTACCCTGTTGAATTCTCTACCTGTGCTCCTCTGTTCTCTGTGCTTTTCTTTCTGTTTTGCTCTTCTCTTTATTCCCCGTCTTCTTTTTGCTCTTCTCTTTATTCACCGTCTTCTCTTTGCTCTTCTCTTTATTCCCCGTCTTCTTTTTGCTCTTCTCTTTATTCCCCGTCTTCTTTTTACTCCGTCTTCACTCACCGTCCTCTCTTTGCTCTTCTCTTGACTCACCGTCTTCTCTTGACTCACCGTCTTCTCTTGACTCACCGTCTTCTCTTTGCTCTTCTTATTCACCGTCTTCTCTTTACTCCGTCTTCACTCACCCTCTTCTCTTTACTCGCTGCCCCCCTCTCTCGCTCTTTCCCTCCACTCCTCCTCACCCCACCTCCAAGTACTGCTCCTACACCCGCCTGGTCCACCGCCTAGTCGCCACCATCTCTGCCTGCAATCGCCTGCCCGCCCAATCCCCCTGCTGTCTATCCCCTACTCCAGTCAGAGCCCCTCCTATGCCATCCGCCCCACACGCCCTCTACACCCACGCCCCGTCTTCCCGTCTTCCCGTAGCGCGTCCGTCCGCTTGTGCAGCCCCGTCTCCACCACAACACGAACGAGAGGTTTTTCCCCCCTGCAAGGGGCGTGGCGTGTGCTTTTGTTCTGTTTTGCTCTCCTCCTTATCGGCGTCAAATATCCAGGGAGCAATGGCCAGTCGCAAACGTCTTGGAAACGCGATACTTTGGACTCCTGGAGCAATTTTCACGCAAGTATCTCCTTTTTCCACCTTTTTTATTCGACATTAGTGGCCCACTAGTGAGAACAGGACTCTTTCTTCTCTCGCACTCCTATCCATTGTCTATCAACCAACCTCTTAGAAGAAGGCCTAGTTCTGCACAATCCAGTACCGGGCATGCCTTCCTTTGCACCACGATTGGAGCGTGACATTTTCGTATTTGGCGCCGTCTGCCTGGTGTGCAGAGAGCCGCCAATGGCTCGTAAGGCGATCTCGAATTCGAGATCGATACGAACACTGAGTACAACGGTAGCCAGAGTATATGGGGAGCTCGGCGGACGCGCGTGACCCGTCCGCTGGTAGCGCTTCTTTGGCCGGGTGAATAAAAACAAATCGCGAGCAGTGCAAGACCGCCTCGCGACATACAGCCCCACGGATCTGGTGAGTATTTCGCAAGTGCGACTCTATCCCCTTTCCTGGCATAACTGCATGGCGACACAACTTGCAGATAAGAACCCGATTCTCTTGGTCGATGTACAGCACGTCGTCCCACTTCTTGGCTTCGAACCGCGGCTCGACAAACGGCCCAACGGGAAGGAGTGGTGGTGGCCGCTTGAGCCAGTTGGTCTCCATCGGAACGGTGCCTTGGCATGGTCTGGGGCATGCGGCCGACTCCATTCCTGTTGCAGTGGTCGCGGCTGTTGCAGTGGTCGCGGCTGTTGCAGTGGTCGCGGCTGTTGCCGTGATCGCAGCTGTTGCGGGGGTCGCGGCTGTTGCGGGCGTGGTGTCTCCAACTCTCTGCCGTTTGCTGCTGCCGTGCTCTGCTCTGCCGGACGAAGACGCCCGCTTGCGTCCCGGAGCCCGCTGCCCCAGCTCGTCGTGCGGCACGTCTGTCGTCACCTGCTGCGGCCCCGCCCGGCTCGCCTGTCGAAGAAAGACATGCCACCGCGTCGACGCCCACTCGTACGCCCGCAGCAGCGATGGCTGCAGCCGTGTCGGATAGGCCGCGTCGAGCCCGTAC
The DNA here is from genome assembly GCA_963580335.1 of Leptographium flavum. Lineage (NCBI taxonomy): Eukaryota > Fungi > Ascomycota > Sordariomycetes > Ophiostomatales > Ophiostomataceae > Leptographium > Leptographium flavum. The sequence goes on along the minus strand of OY756930.1, from coordinate 5,522,021 downwards.
GAGATGCCTCGCTGCAGCGGCCGGTGCCCGCTTTGCCATGCAATCGCCGTGTTCAGATCCGCCTCCGCGCTGCGGTCGTCGTAGATGTTGAATGGCCGCACCACCTCCCGTACGTGCTTCTCCGCGATGCCAATCGAGAGCTGCCGGTACTGCCGGCTGTTCCGACCCTTGCCCCATGCACGTTCGGTGGCATGCTGGAGAATCTTGCTAAGAAACGAGCCGGCCGGCCCCTTGCGGTACCGCTCAAACAAGAAGCGCCGCTGAGAAGCTGCTGGCTGCGGGTGTCCCTCTGCACCAAACACGTGCCGCCACAACAGGTCTGCAAATGGCCGCACGTAGACCAAATACCCAGCCATCGTCTGCCCCAGCCGTTCTGGCAAGAACCGCGCCACGTAAAACTCGTGGTTTGTCGCCCGCTTCGCTTTGTGGTGGCGCGTAATGTAGACAAGCGAACCATTCCAGATGTAAACGCTCCGAGTCCCGTGGGGTCCGTTGGCTAGTTGCAGCGTGAGCAGCTCCTCCGCCCGCGGGGCTTGCCCACATGCTGTGTACAAGCCGCCGACCAGCATCCTCTCGAGCTCGTCGACCGTCCTCAGATAGCCGACCACGGCCGCCCGGTTCCACCCGCCCTTGTGCACCAGACCAGTACGGCCGCAGATGTTGCCCTTGGTCAAGAGCTGTAGATCCACTAGTCCGAGCTCGTTGGCACGGTAGTTCACAAACGAGAAGTCCACCTGCGTGTTGCTGATTTCGTCCCGGAGCTGCGCCAGATCGATGAACGGCCGGCTTCCGCACAATAGCCGTGTGTACAGCGTCTCGGTTGCCGTCACAAAGTAGTCGGCGAGAGCCCGGAACTTCTGCATGCTAAGATGCATCTCGTCGTTATACGAGACCACCTGCCCGTCGTCGCTCCACCGAAGAAACACAGACGGTGGCTCGTCCTTTGCCCATGCCTTGCCGTAGCATCGAAGACGAAAGAGTTCATCAAACGGCCCGTCGCACCCAGCTGTGAGGCTTTTGCGCCGTACGTCTTGTAGCCTGTCGAGCTGGCGTGTGAGTGGCCGCTGCGGTAGATGGATGTGTGGGTATGCCTGGAGCGGGAGCGTCCACTCGAGTAAGAGCACGCGTTGGATGTAGATCAGGGCGGAGAGGACGGTCGTGTAGTTCCGCGCAAGAGAGAAGCCTTTGCTGTCCGGTGTGAGACCAAGAATCCCACTGAAGTAGATCAGAAGCGTCGAGCTGGGTTGGCCGTTGCGGAGTGTTTCGGTGCTGATCGTTATGCTGAGATGAAACAAAAGCGCGAGAACCTCTTGGGCTGCTTCCTGTACGTCTGCTGCAGGACAGGGCAGCGAACGCGGCTGACGTAGTGGCGGGAAAAGGTTTGTCTCGCCGTCGTCGTCGTCGTCCGCCTCGCCGTCGTCGTCGTCGTCCGCCTCGCCGTCGTCGTCGTCGTCGTCAACCTCGCCGTCGTCGTCGTCGTCCTCCTCGACCTCGCCGTTGTCGCCGTCGTCGCTGTCCTCCATGCCGGTGGGATGATTCTCGCCAATGCCATCGTCTCTCCCCTCTTCGTCACTCCCGTCCCCGCTCCCAACCCCGTCCGACTCGCCTGGGCCAACAACGACATCGTCGATTGGCCATCGCCCAGAAGATGAATCGGTGCACGCCCAGAAGCGGTGCTGCCAGATCGCCTCGACCTCCTCCAGCACCTTTGGACGCACAACCCCCTTCGTAGCACGCCGCCGCTCTTCGGCCGACATCCGGCAGCACCGAAAAACAAAAGCAAGACACCGCTTCCACACCCGTGCGTAGCGTAGCCTTGTCCCTGGCAACGGCATCTCAAACGGGTGGGCCCTACTTCGTTGTGGGTCGCAGCTATAGAGCCAACAAAGCAGCGGTTCGCCGGTGTAGCGAACCGTAGTCTCGCACCGGCCGAGCATCCGATCCACGGCATCGACGAGACATGCAATCCGCTGCTCGTCCTGGCGCGGGCTGCACACGCCTGGCCTGCTTGCGTCGCTCGTTCCGTCGCTGTCGTTGCCAACCAGGTAGTCCTGGTCGAGGTGCTGGCGGTCCGGCAGCCGTGTGAGTCCGCAGAGCAGATCGTGTCCGACGCCTGCATACGTCGTGGGCCACTGCGTCCGTTCGAGCCAGCGGTTGTGGTGAAGAAACGTGTCCCGTTCCGATTCGGGGTCGGCGGCCCCATCCGCCAATGGCTCGCGCGCACGCGCCCGTGCTTCTTGTGCATAGACCTTGTTGACGAAGGCTATGTTGGCGAGACTGGCTGTGGACTGCGCATGGCCGTATGCGCATGGCAGGACGGGCTGTTCCGACGTCGTCGGCTTGAAAGCGGGCGTGCGGCTGACTTCGAACCAGCGGCTGGCCATGCGCGAGTGGAAGAACCGCTGGCACCATACCTGCTCACGCCACGGCCGTGCATTGGGGTCCTCGCTCTCCTTCGCGGGCCGGCCTTTGCCTTGCGAATTCTGCCATTGATGCTGTGTCCGGCAATGGGCTCGGATCTTCCGCGGGTCGGTAGAGATGTATCCACACGCGACACATTGTCTCCCGTCCGTTCTAGGCGGTTGAAGATACTCAATGGGCGGATGAGACGGTGCCGGGAACTGGAGAGCAGTCAACTCGCCCTGGTTTTGGAAAATGTCGAGTTGCTGGATCGCTTGGGCAACGGCGCGCTGCTGCTTTCGTGGAATGTCTTGATGTCGTTCTCGTAGGTGGCTGGCGACTTCCTTTGCAATGCAGGCAAACTGGCATATCGTGCAGGCGACCAGCCGAAACTCATACAGCTGAAAAAACGGGTGGATGTCCATGACGCCAAGATGGTTGGAGGAACAAGATGGCTGGAGGAACAAGATGGCTGGAGGAACAAGATGGCTGGAGGAACAAGATGGCTGGAGGAACAAGTATGAGTATTTATGTTATTGGTCTCCTCCGTTCCATCCTCCTCGAATCGTGTAGGCTCCCACCGTACAGATAGAATCATTCTCTACTCCGTAACTTCGTTGGCATCGCGTACGCGTCGCATCCTCCGAATCATGTATGCGTCCTGCGTCCTCCAATCATATGCGCGTTCTTGCATGTGGTACTTTAATGCCCTCTACCATGGAACTCTACCACTTTAATGCCTTCTACAGTAGACCTCTACCGTGAAATGATCTTTTACCCCATGCTCGAATTCTCTACTGGGGTAGCGTACGCGTGCCGTATCCTCCAAAACACGTACGCGTCCTCCAATCACATGGCGCGTTCTTGCATGGCGTACTTTAATGCCCTCTACCATGGAACTCTACCACTTTAATGCCCTCTACCATGGACCTCTACCGTGAAATGACCTTTTACCCCATGCTCGATAATGCCCTCTACAGTAGACCTCTACCGTGAAATGACCTTTTACCCCATGCTCGATAATGCCCTCTACAGTAGACCTCTACCGTGAAATGACCTTTTACCCCATGCTCGATAATGCCCCCTACAGTAGACCTCTACCGTGAAATGATCTTCTACCCCATGCTCGAATTCTCTACTGGGGTAGCGTACGCGTGCCGCATCCTCCAAAACACGTACGCGTCCTCCAATCACATGGCGCGTTCTTGCATGTCGTACTTTAATGCCCTCTACCATGGAACTCTACCACTTTAATGCCCTCTACCATGGACCTCTACCGTGAAATGACCTTTTACCCCATGCTCGATAATGCCCCCTACAGTAGACCTCTACCGTGAAATGATCTTCTACCCCATGCTCGAATTCTCTACTGGGGTAGCGTACGCGTGCCGTATCCTCCAAAACACGTACGCGTCCTCCAATCACATGGCGCGTTCTTGCATGGCGTACTTTAATGCCCTCTACCATGGACCTCTACCGTGAAATGACCTGGTACCCCCCCCCTTTTCAAAGTCACTTATGAACCCTACCGCCAGTGGAAATGAACTGAAGGCGGACCCGCGTACCATGGGAAAATCCCCCCTACCCCCCCTGTATGGGCCAATTCTGGGTTGCGATCCATTGGACTACTTTAGTAGGGCCCGGAGCTTCTCGGGCCGTCCCGGGACGTTGCAATGTTGGCGGCAGAATTCGCTATCAAAGGTGATAGAGTGCTCGGCAAAACGGACAGTCGGGTCGTGCTGTTTCAGCCATGGCATGCCTAGCACAATCGGGTAGTGGGCTAGTTGGGTGACAAAAAATAGGACATTCCTCTGGCAGTGGTCGTGAATGCGGAGACGGGCTCGGACATAGTGTGTGCATTGGCCGGCCTCGGCAGACCTCCCGTCGAAAACCTCAATTTCGAACGGGGAACGGAGTGGGTATGACGGTAGTTGGTGTTGAGACACCCAGGCAGAGTCAATAAAGGCCTTACCCTCAGCACCGCAGTCGGTGAGGGCGTAGGTGGGGAAAGAGCGGTCCCCCAGAGTCAGCTCAGCAGGGAGGATCATGAGATCCGAGCGTTGGTTGTATTCTTCCTCGATAGGAAGTCCATGAGCGGCGGCGGCAGAGATGCGAAGGCGTGTGGTCGTGGTGGCGCGAGGGGATTCCCCCTGGACGCGACTTAGTCCAGGCGGGCTCCTTATTTCGGCGAGGGGCTGGAATGGTCCGACCGAAACGAAGAACGCCATCGGTGGCGGTGGCGAGAGCGGGTAGAACGAGACGGGGAAACAGAGTGTGACAGGTGGGCAACGCGGAGTGGACGGGTATCGGGGAGAGGGCATTGTGCGACCCGGTGATCCTTGGATCCGCAGCGGAAGCACTCCCCATTCACCTTCCGGCTAGAACGGCGTTGCTGGGACAGATCCATGGGTTCTCCTTGTTGGACGGACAGTGGGGCAGGTGCGGGGGCCGAAGTTGGAATAAGGCGAGGCGAGTTCTTCTCTGTTCTCGGGGTGGTAATCGCAGGAGTCGTGGTGGGCCGGCGGGATGGTTGGAGGCGGGACTCGACATTCTGGCGGCGGGTGTCGAGGCGGTGTAGGATTGTCACAAAAGCGTGGTACTTTGGTAGGTCGGCGTCCTTCGCCGCCCAGGATTGGTACAGTTCGCGGGAGATGGCGTCCTCAAGCATCGTAGGCAGGTTGTCCTCAGGCACCTCGGCTTCCAGAGCCAGTCGTTGGAATTCGGCATGGAAGGTAGCAAAATCTTGGTTTCTTTGACGGAGGCGTTGAAGGTCCCGTCGGGCCCGCGCTACTCGATCGGGGTCGCCGAAGGATTCAACCAAGAGGTCCAGGATATCGGTGTAATCGGTGATCCGGCCGCTGTCGTTCTGTTGGTACGGCAGAATCTGGGAGTAAGCGGCGCCGATAAGTCTGCTATTCGCGTAAGCGATGCGTGATGCGGGGTCCGGGAATCGATCGGCGTTGACGGTCAGTTTCTCCTTCAAGGCGTGTTGGAAGCGACGAAGGTCGGAGCGGGTTCCGTCAAACACAGACGGGTCAGGGATTTTTTCCGAGAGGCGCGTGGTAAGGGCCAGGGTCGGAGCTGTTGGGCCGCGGGCGACAGGGTTCGGAGACAGAGATGGGATGGGCACCGGGGTCGAGGCAGCGGCAAGTTGCTGCTGGGCGAGGTCCGCCTTGACGAGCGCGCTCACCAGCTTGTCGTTCAGAATCTCGACGGTGTGGCGGCTTTCTTCGAGGCGGTCGGCAGCGCCGGGGGAATCGGTAATTCAGACATCTCGTCGGCGCCTATTGGGAGAAGCTACGTAGTGTCACGGGCTGACAGAACGGAGAGGCGAGGACGAGGATCGGTTCGGAACAGCTAGTCTTCTACAGAGGGTGCAGGCAGGGTTGAGACAAAGACGTAGCTTAAGGAGCTACGTTCAGGAGGCGAGTGCGAATCGAGGAGAATCCTCCATGGCGGTCTGCAGTGGCAGTACTTGGGGCACAGCCACCCCTTGGTGGCTGGAGACTGGGGTAGGTCTATGGGCCTGGCACCGCGGTCCGTGACAGCAGAGCATATTCTCTTCAAACTCTTTTCGAATATAGTACACTTCCCTTTTTTCTGCTGTCTTTCCTGCTCTCATTCTCATCTCTTCAATAGTCTCTATTCCTTGTTGTTTTTGTCGGTAGGAAAGCGTCGTACAGTTACCTGCCGATCACGTGACGTCTGACTGGATCGGGTCAAGTCTGCACCACGAATGGCCCGCCAAGTTCGTAAACAAGAGACAGCCTTTTCACTACAGATCCATTGGAAATCTTCGCAACCACAAAGACCTACAGGATCATAGCAAAGCTCCAGCTACTAGCAACGAATAGAACCATTCAGAGCCGACTTGTCCACAGCAAATCTACAGTTTCTTTGCTTTTCATCTTGTTATATGAATATCTGTGCTCTTCCTCCTATGTTTTTCTTATTGTTTTCCAAAATTACGTCCATATTCTACAACTTTGCGAATACTCGACTAATCTGGTCCGTTTGGGAATCAAAAAATAGCGCAAGTCTTAAGCTTTTTTTCTATTGTATTTCGGGCATCTCTGCGCTGTTTCTATACGTGTAGGCTTACATGTTTACCTGTGTTATGGAATCTTTTCGTATTGTAGCGTAAAGCAATAATGTGGTTCATGTGCTGCTTATGGATTAGCGCGTTCTTGAAATTTGTCTCCACTCTGCTGATCCGTAAGATTCGTCGCTATATATAAGGACTATGCCTATCCTCTTCCTTTTTTTTTCTAAAGTGCCTTCGTACTCCAATTGTCTTGTCTGAAATAGAGCAACTCGACTGCTACTTTACGACAGGTGCCTATTCTTTCCTTTTTTACTTTATCAGTCCTGACTCGTTCTACTATTACTGAAGAGGTAGTAGATAGAGAAGAGATCAGGGATAGTGTATATTATATGTATCTGTTGGGAGAAAACGAAGACGAATCTGATCTGTTCCAGACTTTGACTTTTTTTTTTCGCGGGATTTCTTTTTTGCAAAGTTTGATCAGACATCTGATCAAACTTGTTTCGCGGAAATTCTTTTTTGCAAAGTTTGGTCAGACATCTGCGAAACTTATTTCGCGGAAATTCTTTTTCGTAAAGTTTGATCAGACATCTGATTGAACTTTTGGCCTGTTTTTTTTGCAGGATTTCTTTTCTGGAAAATTTATTCTAGCATAATCTACAATTTAGGTCGATGAAAAATTAAAAACCTAACCCTAAGAAGCCTGTATCATTCTCTAAGTCTAGGAAAAGGGGCATCGCGAGGCGCGATGCAGACTTTTCAGGGAGGGCCCAGGGTCCTGGAGGAGGCACGTGTCAGACACGTGACCTATGTGACTAATCTACCAACAGCCCCACTCATACACTATCTGCCGCCCTACACCGCTATAGGCAATGGGGCCGTTATGGCGCGAAGTCACGTGCAATATCCATTCGCCCCTCTCTACTTATCAGGAGTCTCTTGGATCACATCGTCTTCTATTTATTGTTTACATCGACCACCAACCGCATCAACCACATCAACCATATCAACTACATGAACCACAACCATACTGCCGGCTTTCTGCAATGCGACAATGTATAAGGGCAAAGCACCTTCAACACCTCCTCCCAAGCAGATACTTGACCCGGACGAAAGGGGAGAGTCGAAAGACGAGATCATTGCAAGGCTTTTAAAACAAAACGCCGAAAAGGACAAAGTCATCGCCGAAAAGGACAAAACCATCGCCGAGAAGGACAACACCATCGCTGAGCAGGACAACACCATCGCTGAGCAGGACAACACCATCGCTGAGCAGGACAACACCATCGCTGAGCAGGAAAGGAACGTTAGCAAGACCAAGTTCCTCGACTTCCTTTGTCTCGTCAACGAGCGCGTCTACGACGAGTTTACAGTTGAAACGGACCGCTCGCAGCTGGCACAAGGAACCACATCGGTCGCTGGCAAGTTCTGTCCTCGGCGTCTTCGTTTCTGGGCAGACTTTGAGGCGCTTCATGACCGGAAGTTCCAAGAGCTCAAAGACATCCTCACCCCCTTGGATGCGAGCTTTGCGTCGCCCCATGAAGTTTCTGGCTTTTTGTCTGCTTTCAGCCCAAAGTCGAAGAACGAGGCGACGCTGCGCCCCTTTCTGCGCATTGCTCTCGAGAAGCCGGCAGCTGCGATTGTGAATGAGTACCTTCATGCCGCATCCGGAATCCCGGATGCCAAGACCCCTAGCTATGTCCATTTCGCAGACGAGGACAAGAAAACACAGACATCAAGATCGAGATCCTCCAAGAGGAAGCTCACCTCGGACACAGGCGGTTCCAACATTCCCGACCGCATCTGCATGTACGACCCCAACGAGGAAGCCAAGATCAAAGTGCGTTTTCTGGTCGGCGAGTACAAAGCTGCCCACCGGCTGACGGCGCCCAAGCTACAGCATATGCTGGAAAGCCCGCCGGAAGACTACCTTGTCAAGGCGGCGGGCGTGGACGGCACTCTGCCTCCGGAAGATGTCCCCAACGATGCCGTGTTCAGCAAAAAGTACCCCTCGGTGTACCTGGCCAAGGCACTATGCCAGGCGTACCACTACATGATATCGGGTGCCCTAGAGTATGGCTACATTGCCACCGGACATGGGCTGTTGATGCTGCACGTGGTGCCCGACGACCGCGATACGCTGTACTACTACCGCGTGACGTGTACGCTCAAAGGTGCTCAGGCTCCCTTGCCCCCCAAGAAGACAGCAGCGGCGTACATGTCGACTCTTGTTTTGCTCGCACTACGGGATGTGGCTCCATCGGACGAGGAGATTGATGCCTGGGCCCGGGACCGGATGGTGTGGCCTACCGTCAGGTACAGAGGGAAGAGGGGAGATATCACGGAACCTGCGGACCTCGAGGACCCCGACGATGCCGAGGGCGGTGGCGAAGGCGGAAGCAAGAGCGGACGAGACGGCGGAGGCGGAGGCGGAGGCGGAGGCGGGGACAAAGGTTCTGCAGAAGGTTCGGGTTCGAAACGGACCCGCATGGGCTCCGTGTCCACCCATGCCATGCCTCGCAGGAGGCATGGCGGTGCGGGCGATGGTGTCAGCACAGCAGCAGCCCAAGGGCGGCCATTGGCCCTTGATCTCCCCTATTGCACACAGGCCTGTCTCTTGGGCGTTGTCCACCAGCGTCCGCTGGACGAAAAGTGCCCCAATGTCGAGCTGCACCGTGCTGCGTCCCTGCGGAAGCACGGCCTGCCCGACCGCCATCCCTTGACAGAAGCTGGGATTCGGGAGGCATTACTGGTGCAGGCCAAGGCGGCAGAGACGGACACGACGCAACGCTGTGTCCCGTTCGGGCGAGAGGGTCGCTATGGCGCGTTGGTGCATGTGGCCGTCACTTGTGCAGGCTATGGCTTGGTCGCCAAGGCAACTTATGTCTCTTGCGTCGACAGTCTCAAGCACGAGCTGCGCGTGTACAATGCGCTCAAGGCATGCCAGGGCAAGCTGATCCCGGTCTGTCTCGGCGTCATGACGTTCTCATCGGCCCGGTTCACGTCGGACTGCATGATGCGGTCGCTGCTCTTTCTGTCGTACGCCGGCCAGGATCTAGGGAAGCCTGAGCGGCTGCCGCTAAATGTCAACCTGCAGACGGCAATGGACCGTACGGCCAAGGAGCTGTACGACCTCGGGCTGCGCAACCGCGACATACGTGTGTACAACTGTGCCTGGAACCCCGAGACGCGGCGTGTCTTGCACTTTGATTTCGACCAAGCGACTATGGCCGTATGGGCAACAAAGACGGCCGTTGTGAATGAAGAGAAAGATAATGTGCTTGTTAAGGAGGACGACGACGCGCAAGAACAGGTCCAGCAGACAAGCGAGCTAAAGATGCAGCGGAGTCCTTTGCTCAAACGCGGCCTAAACACGCTGTGTGGAAAGACGGCGGGCGAAGCTGTGCAAACCAAGAAGTTAAGGGAAGGCCAGTCACCAGGGGAGGACGATACACAGACACCCTCACGGCCTAAGAAACGGCGGACTAACACATGACAGCTTTTTTTTTTTAGAATGGCCGGAATCGATACCCAGTGCGCGTCAGACTTGGAGAAAAAGAAGAAAGAGAAGAGAATAATTTACGACTTCCGTAAATTCGCACTACATTGTTCGTGGTGTGAAGAAAAGTTCTACAAAAAAAAAGAATTAGACGAGCGTCGCCTCGAGGTTGACCGACGCGGCATGTCCCTCCTGGCCCTCGCCCTCGTGAATGCGCGACAGCCCGCCTATTGTGATTAGACCGCGTAGGCTGCCGTAGCTCTTGAGCACATGATGCGGCGATAGCGCGTGGGTGATGGCGTGGGTGATGGGCGTGGCCCAGGCTTAGCTTGTCTGATAGCCGGCCGACGGCTATCAGATCGTCGGCGACGCGGAGGTGCTAGGTGTGCCGTCGGGGATATTGGTCTCGCTCGCGCGCCTCACCAGCCGCCCACCGCTGCCGAGCCCGTTTTTTTTTTTGGAATAAGGAAGGTAAGTGTTATGAACGGGCACTTCGTTCCCTGAACTTCAGTGCTTCTTCACGGGTTTGTGTTAACCAGGGCGGTCAAGGCGTAACACAGTACTGTCGGTGAGTGCTAAGTCGTGGGCGTTGTCGTAGTTCTTCAGAGTGTGAATCATAAGCTGTGAGGCTACCACTGTGTGAGAGTGATACTTAGATTAATTGCTGAAGAGCTGTAGTAAGGAAACTATCTGGGTAGGGAGCGTGGGTTATATACATCTTTCCCGTTCTCCATCTCTTCTTGGATCGCAGCCTAACGTTATCTGTTTTTGCGATCCTTATCGTCACGTGACCTTTCGCACGCGTGATTCGTGGTTTCTGCCTTTGCAGACCGTCTGCGTGCCGCTCTTTGGGCCGTGGTGTGGGGGATCACCACAACTGGCTGGGAGCAGGTCCTGTCCCCTCAGGACAAAAACTCTTATTGGCTGGGAAAACAATTAACCCCTTTTCAGCCCCATGAGGTTGAAGCCAATGCGGGCCAGAATTCGGCGTTGTCTTCTTCTTACTGGCCGGAGCTGAAATTGGCCAGTTTTCAGGCCCATGGGTCGAAAAAAATAGCGGGGCGGCCAGCAAACCCTTCCCCCAAAATGCCTATGTGATACCATTCGAACGGCTTACAGCCTGGACCGCCCTGCTAACATACCCTTGTTGGCCCTATCGCCCTGTGGTCATAACATCGTGCCGTGCACCCCCTTGTTTTAGAATCGCTTCACCCTGGCCTAGTGTTGCCCCACATTGGATCATATATTCTGGCCGATTCTCGAAACATTTTACTACTTTCTAAGGAAATAGCAAAACTATTTCACTCTTTCTTTTTAGCCTGAGGCTCTCAATTCTCATTCGTTCATTTACTTATTCACTCATTATTGCATATGTAGGTTCTCATCATTCATTTCTTTTCGTTTATGCCAATTACTAGTCAACATGGGCTACTTCTTTACTTTCTTTTTCCTATTCGGTCTGGTCCAGGCGGGGCTGGCTTTTGTACACCCGGGACTTTTGGTCACAGCTGAAGACATCACTCGCGCGCAACGGCATATTGCGGCTGGGGACGATCCGTGGACTTCTTCCTGGGAGAGGCTTGAGAGCATCCCGTACTCTAGCCCCGATTATGCCAGCCAGGCAGTGAGTGAGCTGGACCGGGACACCAATGGGCTTTTATTGTGGCAGGACACGGCGGCTGCCTTTAACTTGGCGCTCCGGTGGAAAATCTCGGGCAACGACACGTACGCCGATGCGTCCGGACGCATTCTGACATCCTGGGCCGACACACTGACTGTTCTTGACGGCAACGATGACCTGTATCTCAGCGCTGGTCTGCAAGGATACGAGCTGGCTAATGCGGCTGAGCTGTTGCGGGACTACGAGCCTTTTGCGGTACAGAACCTGTCTAAGGTCGTGACGATGCTCACGGACATCTTTCTACCAGCTAACCAGTACTTCCTCAACCACGAAGACCCGTCCGAGCACAATGTTATTCATTTTTTTGCCAATTGGGAGCTCTGCCAGGTGGCATCCGTCATGGCCATTGGCATCCTCGCGGACAACACGACAGCTTGGGAGTTCGGCCTCGACTACTTGAAAAATGGAGCGGGAAACGGCAATATCAACAATGCCATCTCCTACATCATCGAGGAGCCTGGCACCGGCAACCCTCTTGGCCAAGGACAGGAGGAGGGCCGTGATCAGGGCCATTCCGCCCTGGACTACCAGCTTCTTGCTGCCGTGGCTCAACAAGCATGGAACCAGGGCGTGGATGTGTACGGGTTCAACGAGAGCCGCATTCTTCTTGGGTAAGCCAACCCGTCTTCATCAACCAATCTGCGTTAATTATAGTGAGGCTAATAGGTTATCTAGTGCCGAATACTTTGCTCGCTACAATCTCGGATACGACGTCCCGTTCCTCAACTACACCAATAGCATTGTGTACTACAACCAGATCAGCAATTCATCCCGTGGATCTGTCCGTCCTACCTGGGAGCTTCTGTACAGCCACTACGTCCAGATCAAGGGAGTCGAAGCCCCGTGGACAACTGAGTACCTCAACTTTACGCTCGAGTACTTCGGTGGCTTCGAAGGTGGTGCAGGCTCGTGGGGGGAAGGTTCTGGCCATTATGACGGCCTTGGCTGGGGCTCTCTTCTCTATCACATGGATGGCGATGATCTGGCCAGTTACCTTGGAGCGAGCAGTACTACAACAGCCGTATCTGCGGCAGTGACGCATGCATTTATTTCATCAGAAACTTCAGTGTCAAGCAGTGCATCTGCTGCCACATCTCCGGTGCAGGTCAGTACCGTTAGTATTACCTCTTACTTTTCTTCCAGCTCGGGCACTACCGCAAGTGCTATCTCTGTCGCCACATCGGTCACCGGTTCAGTCGCCAATGTGGTTACCGCCGTGCCTGCTGTGTTATCAACGACCTCCATCGGGGCCTGCATTATTCGGACATCCACACGTACTGTGTATGTCTGAACTAAAGCATTTATCGTGCTGAATGTTCATTCCACAACCTTTACTCATTTCACGGTACATGTTGGTATGAATGCATATGCGTGGCATGGGAGGTGCGTGGGCGATCACGTGAAGTGGCGCATGCGTGGGAGCGATGCGCCACACCGATAAGGGGGATCGCCAATCTGTCAGGGGTAAAAGTTCTGGCTGCGCGCATTTCGGACTCGAGAGAAAAACAACGCTTTCACTATTCAGATCATTGTATACACTCTTCAGACGGAGAGTACGTACAGGATCAGCAGTGACGTTAAACACGAACATTTCATCATACATTCATCCTATTCGGAGTGTGTCCACAGTACATATTATTTAAAAAACCCTACTGTGGATTCACCTGTACAAATGCGATGGTTCAAGCAATGCACATTGGTGTTCACCGTGATCCTGTACGCCCTCCTGTCTGCAGGAAGCTATCTCCTTAGGACCGAGAATAAGACCTTTTTAGTGGGTCTCCCGTCGACATTTGTGTACAAAATAGGGGGGCAATGCGAATGTATTTGCTGGCAGGCGCGTGGGCGCGCCTCCTATTAAAAAGAAAAGAAAAAAGTAAACAAACCAAAAAAACATCACCATTTTCGTGACGTACGGCGCCCTGTTACATGCCAGCCATGGCCGAAAAAAAGAGAAAAAAGCCATCGTCAGCTAATACGGCTAATACTCCCTCGAAAAAGCCCTGCCTTTTACCCCCTTCCTCCCCGTTAACGCCTCTACCGAAGCCGACCATTCGCCCTCTTTTGAACCGACCAGAATTCAGCCGTATGCAACAGCTCTCTTTTGATCGCCAAATTTCTCCCGAATTGCCTCAAAATCCCTTCGATCTTTTCGCTCTCTTCTGCCCCGGTTACCTGGCGGAATTGTTTGCCCAATATATTAACGAGAGGCGGGATAACGAGCCATGGCGTCCCACGTTTAAGGAGGAGGTTTATCTCTTCTTCGGCGTGTTGATTTACATGACTTTTTGCCCTCTTTCATCTGTGCCAGCATATTGGGAGACATCGACAACAACCGCAACACATCCAATCACTAGATTCATGACGAGAGACCGCTTTTCTGGACTATACCGGCGCTTCTGTACGTGGGACCCAAAAACTCCATTATCTTCTGTATTTGATAAAATCAAATCCTGGAGCACACATATTCAAGAGACCTCTGGCGCCTTTTGGAAGCCTTCGTCGTATGTTAGCGTTGACGAAGCCATGGTTCGATTCACCGGGAGGAGCAAGGACATCGTACATTTACCGAACAAGCCAATATCTGTAGGATATAAAATCTGGGTAGTCGCAGACTCTGGCTACTTCTTACGTTGGATTTTTCATTCGAAAGATAAAGGCCCCGTTGACTACACGAAGTCTTTATATCCTGAGCTTGCTCCAACGCAGGGTGTTGTTGCCGAACTCCTAGGAAAATTGCCGCCTCCTCCGTCTCCTTGCCATGGCTACCACTGCTTTATGGATAACCTCTTTGCTACAACTCAATTATTCAAAAGACTCCGAAATAATAACATTGCCGCCACAGGTGGTACCACACGGCCGAATAGAATCGACAGCAAGCAACTCCTAACGCTGAAATCCATTGAAAAAACAAAGGATTACCTCCCATGGGGTACGGTGTTTGCTAGAAAACATAAGGAAGAAGAAGTGATGCAGTTCGGCTTCAAGGATAACGCTTTTGTGCTTCTTTTGAGTACTGCCTTTGATGGCTGGGAAGATCCGATTGAAAAACTACGCCGTCAACCCGCCAAGTCGTCTACCAGCGCCAAGACTGCGAGACTCCCTTTTGAAAACGAGCCCACGAAAATCCTCGAGATCCCATATTTTATCGATGCATACTGTCGGTATAAATGCGTCTGGGAGCGCTGTGGGCGCCCGCGTGGTCACGTGTGGGCACACGTGGCCACTGGGCAAGATCCGAAAGATAGGGGTAGCGCGAGGAGCGGTCCCTACAGGAGTAATTTGCCCACCAATTTGTGTGTTTCTACTTTGGAGGAGACAAGAAGCTTCACCACCAGATCAACTGTATACCCGCCTCAAGGAAGAGGAGGACGTACAGGATCTAGAGTGACTTGCATTCAACAGCGAATCTACACCTATTCACTTGTACCTTTTGTTTTATCCGTCTCGTGTGGATCGACACATACAATAATAACATGAACGGCGTGGATATTGGAGATCAACTGCGGGCAGGCTATTTATCGAAAAGGAGGATAAAACGCGGTGGCCAACAAGCACTCCTTTACCTCTTTCTATTCGAAGTTATTATCACGAACTCCTACCTTCTACAACGCCACGGCTGGCAGTCTCCGATCAAAAGTCTAGGCGCCTTTCGTCAAAAACTATACACACAAATATTGGAGACTTTTGGTGAAGCAGTGGCGTTACAAGTCAACGGCCTGGCGACTTCAGAATCGCTGGCAAAACCACATACAAAAACAAACAAAGGGACGCGCTTGTGCTGTGCTTTTTGCTCTTCAAAAAAGCGTAATTGGCTGATAAATCAGGAGTATTTATCTTCAGCCTTGCCACAGAAGCACAAGATTATCACCGGTTGCGATGCGTGTGGTGTTAACCTGTGCGATAATTCAAAAAGGAGGTGTTTTGACGAGTGGCACAAGCGGCAAAAGTTAGGGGGACCAGAGGGGTTATGATCATTTGGTACTTCTTTTCGTTATGTAATTGTGTGTATTTCTTTGTACTAGTGGATACTTTTTTCGCATTTCAGCCAATAAGAAGGCATACACTAAAAAGGTCTTATTCTCGGTCCTAAGGAGATACAATTGATCTGTGGTGAAGTGTTAGTCTGTCTTTTCTCGTAGTCCGACGCACCAAAATTTGGTGCGCGAGACTACATCTATGGACTCTGTGACACTACCCCTATCTTCCAGTGGGTCTGGTCGGGACCCTACAGCCCGATGCCTCCCATCCCTCCTGTGCGCGCACTGCTTACATAATCATATTCTAGCGATGCGATGCATTCATACCGACAATTTCTACGTTAAACTATATGACTCAAATTCAAAATAAATAGCAGTGCCCGGTCCCGCCAATATTAATCAAGAGCTTGAACAACAAATAAAACGATTGTGCACGAACTACCAGAACTGTCCACTGAGTGGTTGATTCCATCCGATAGGTTGCACTTTTCGTCATTAGTAGAGACTACTAATAAGCTTTGTACAGTTCAAATGACTCTTTGCATTTTTTTCTACCTAGTTCATCTACAACAAGTCAATGTCGAAGCAGTTGGCGTAGTAGGTGACAGTGGCGCTCCAGTCGGAAAAGAGGCCAATGATGCCGATCTGGCGGTACAACACATCAACGAGGCGGTAAATGTCGCCATCGCGCTTGAGAGCGCTGGAGATCGTGCTGTAGTAGGCGTCACCGTCAATGCCGCTCTCAATCGGGGGCGAACGCTCCAGGCTCCAGGACATGATGCTTAGGCCAAGCTCGTTGGCTTCGGTGGCGTAATCACTTGGGATAATGGTGCCGTTGCCATCAAGGGTGACGAGATACTCGAGGGGTGGCGCCACAACCATCACACCGTCCTCCTTGAAGCTGACCAGGTCGGCAGCGACACCGTAGTTGTCAAGGTAGACGGCCTGCTGTCCAAAATCGGGGTCGTTAGCGAGCCAATAGAGAATGTCATCGTATTGGAAGCTCTGGGTCCAGACACGCGATCCGTCGATTCCCATCTCGCGGAACTCGTCAATAAGCTGCTGGGCGTACATTTCCTGTGTGTAGTTGCCCTGGAAGGGCATCGTGACCTGGGGCTCCTTCAGCTCGGGTGTGAAGTCGAGCCCGAGCGATTCAGTCAGGGCAATGTGCTCCTTGAGCGAAAGTAACTGGCCGCACGTGCCATAGAGGTCGGTGCGCCAGTCGAGAGTTCCGTGCAAGTAGTTCTCAGCCGTCGTAGCCGTTGTGTCAGAACCGTCCATCTTGGCGCACAGCGTCTTGAACTCGGCCAGCGTAATGTCGCTGGTGCAGCACTTGGCCGTGGCTGCGGAGCCATTGGCGGCCGGCTGGAAGGGTGTGGTACACTTGGCGTTGAGCTCCGTGTTGACAATGTTGGTCGTCGTGTGCAGGTCGCACTGGCTGTGGCGACACACGAGCTGGCGGTCGCTGGTAAAGGCCACATCGCACTCGAGGATGCCGGCACCCATACGCGCGCCGGCCAGGGCGGACTCGACCGAGTGCTCCGGGATCATCAGGGTTCCACCGCCACGGTGCGACACCGACCACTTGGACGGGCGCATTTCCTTGTTGTAGCACGACTGTAGCTTCATCTTGAGCTCGCCGTCGTCCAGGTGCTGGATCAGATAGTACGGTCGTGGGCCGAGCTGCACCTGGGTAATAGGCTCATACTGGTACGCGCTATAGTCGATCGTCGTCGACGTTGAGTTGGAGCCACTGCAGCTGCGGCGCTGGGCACGCGGTGCGGCATTGGCAACGGCCAGGACGGCCAGCAGTGGAAGGGCAGTGCGCATAGTGGGGGGGAGAAGCGAGAAGTTGGACGATGGGCTGATGATAGACGGAGAAAATAAGAGTCATCCCTTGCCAATTGTGAGGTTCTTATACACGGCCATCTTGGATCTTGGCGCGGGAAGTTTCTAGTACGCGAAGTCGGGAGGGAGATACAGTCTTCCTTTACCGGCTACCTGGTTCTCTTAGCAGCTTGTTCCCAGTATTGTGCAGAAATTCTGTCCCACCTTGTGTTGCAATAGCTCCGAAAAGCACGATATTCCCAAAAACACGTGCGGAGGATTACGCTGCCGAGTCGCCCCAACATAGAGATAGGCAGGGCAGCGTGTGCTCAGTACAGCCTCTGATTCGTCGGATCCTGTCGCCAAGAGGGCTACCAAAGCGGTTCTTGGCAACTATCTTGGCAACTCCGTGACAATCTTGGTCTGACCGCAATTGCACAGCATAACTCAGCATATTGCTTGACAACTCAAGAGCAGACCATCTGTCGATCCACACGAGACGGATAAAAACAAAAGGTACAAGTGAATAGGTGTAGATTAGCTGTTGAATGCAAGTCACTCTAGATCCTGTACGTCCTCCTCTTGGTGGAAGATATACAATTGATCTGTTGGTGAAGCTGCTTGTCTCCTCCAAAGTACGAAACACACAAATTGGTGGGCAAATTACTCCTGTAGGGACCGCTCCTCGCGCTACCCCTATCTTTCGGATCATGCCCAGCAGCCACGTGTGCCCACACGTGACCACGCGGGCGCCCACAGCGCTCCCAGACGCATTTATACCGACACCATCAATCTTGGCTGCACACCTGCCGGCTTGTGTTTGTGACTGCCAAGCAACAGGATCCTACAGAGAGAGGAGCCCTATCCAGGTGCCATGTGCGTTCCAAATAACCAATTTTGGCTGTATTTGAAGGTTTTGATTTGTTAGTAGTAGAATTACCATTGTCAAGTTTACACCAGTTGTCTGGAGACCGGATGAACCGGAGGTTTCATGCACATGTCTGCAGCGCCGTTCCCTGCACTTCGGTGGCTAGGTGTCTGGCTCGACCGACGGCTTTCGTTCCGGCGCCACGTCCAGGAACGAGCCCGCCGCGCACGCCGGGTCGCCCAGCACCTCCGATCCCTGGCAGCAACACAATTTGGGCCGCCTGCAGCTTCGATGCGCAAGGCAGTCCTCACCTGCGTCCTGCCCTTAGCGCTGTACGGCGCTGAGGCCTGGTACCCAGGCAGGACGCGCCCAGCACGCCGCAGACAACTCAGCGGCGCCACGACACGCACGGGCATGGGCTGGCACACCGACCAGATCCAACGGGTTATTACTCTTGCAGCCCGCGCCGTCCTTCCTGCGTGGCGGACGGCCCCAAACAACACCCTTATCCGGGACAGCGGCCTCCCGACCAGCGCTATTGCACTCGAAGCAGTACGCTGGCGACAGGGCTTTCGCGCCCGGACAGTCGACCAAGACCACCCCCTTGCCTCGCGGGTGCCCGTCAAGATCATTACCAGCGGACGAGGGGCCGGAAGCCCCGACTCCCGCACAACAGCGCTGCAGCGGGCAGCCGCTATAGTCCCTAACGTCCCACGACTTCTCCTCCAGGCTCCCCGGTATCCAGCGACCGCAGGGACCGACCCGACCAACGGACTTACTAAGGAAGACGCAGCGGCCGCCTTCTGCATCTGGTGGGACGCACGACCAGCCACAGACATCATTGTGTTTTCAGACGGATCCGAGCTTACAGAGGATGGCCGACACAGCGTCGGATACGGCTTCGCTGTATACCGAGCCGGGCAGACCGTCGCGTCAGGACACGGAGGACTACATACCGTTTCCTATGTCTTTGACGCCGAAGCCGTCGGCGCACTGCGCGGGCTAGAGGCCGCAGCCATTGCCGCCCAGGCGCACCACGACACCACACAGATCTGGATCTGTATCGACAATACGGCTGTTATCCGAGGCGCCCTAGGGCAAACCCCCGCCTCCTCACAGTGGGCCTTCCTCGCCCTCCACGACCTCATGAAAACCACAAACGCCTGCGTCCGCTGGTGCCCGGGACACTGCGACATCGCCGGCAACGAATTCGCAGACTCCCTTGCCAAAACGGGAGCCCGCCAGGGCCCCCCGGACGCGGCGGCCGGCGACAATCCGACGCTCAGCGGGGCACGGTCCGCCAGCCGCCAGCTCGTCCACGACAACGCGACCACATGGTGGGACTCGGTCCAGCACAAGCTGAACCCCGGCTATACATCGCAGGAGCTCCCGTACCAACTCCGGTGCCCGCCGGAGCTCCACCTCCCCCGGCCCGTCCTACACCTCCTGCTAGCGGAACGCACAGGGCACGGAGATTTCGCCTCCTACCACCTGCGCTTCCACCCGCAAGGGGACTTCACACCGGACTGCCGATGTGGGGCCCCGAAGGAGCCGGGGCACCTCGTCGAGTGCCGGCGAACCCAGGAACGCTGGAACGCCCAGGCCGGCCGGCACCGGCTACCAAAGATTCCCCGAGACCCGACCCGGCGGGCCCGGTTTCTAGCCCGACTGTTACAGCAGCCGGACTTCTTCTCTTCATTCGTATCCTGTTCTTTCCTGCGGCGGTAACCTGCCGCAACACCCCCCACGGGAATCGACCCGTGCTCAGGCGGCGGCCCAAGCGGCTGAGCCGCCTCGAGATACCTTACTTGGCCGGCTCCACGAGCTGGCTTCAAGGCAAGCGCCATAACCGCAATAAGTAACCCACATCAGCCTGCCCTCTGGCAGCTGCTAGCCGAAATGGGTGCCTGTCTGTATATTAGTAGTCCTTGTCTAGACGCTCTTGAGTATATAGCACGGGCACCATCCGATCTTCATAGCCCTGGACGGCAGCCGGCCTTACGACCGGCGCGCCGCCCCGTCGCATACCCTACGGGAGGTTGCCGCTTAATACGGCGCGACGTTAAAATACAAACAAACAAACGAGGGAGGGCGAACCTCGTGGAAGTGCAAAAATGCAGGAAAATAAATAGGCAGTCGTGTGCGCGGTCGAGGTAAGGGCAGTAGTGTGTCGCAGCAGGAGAGGTCAATAAAGCTGTAGTAGGACACCAGAAGAGTGAATCAACCATAGTCACATGACGTTACTTTAGTAAGGTGTCAAACGAGCGTCTTTTGGAACTATTGGCACTGCGCGTTGCGGTCGGTGTATCAGCTAATGCACCGCTGTGCCGCTGCGGACACGGGGAGATCGTACTCGGTAGAACGCATAGCATGGGTAATCCCCTCGAGGCTGTCAATGACCGGGCAGGCAAAGTCGTAGATCGGGTACTTCTTCTACTTAGTGCAGGTTCTGTAGTGGGCCGTCTCGGGATTGACACTGACTAGCTGTTAGCACTCCTGCGGGATGGCTCCCCGACGGGGATGGGCGCACCGGTAGATGACTGAGTCTCTTAGGATCGTGTTGCTGTCGCATAAACACCAGTGCCGAGTCTATGTGGCACAGCAGGCGGTTAAATGTAAAGTCGCCTGTCTTGATCGCCGCAATGGATTGCGCAGTAACTAGGCAGCAGACAAGGGAAAACAAAGAGGCTGCTATTAGTTTTGTTATATGAAGCGTTGGGGAGTGTGAGAAACTCTGTCTTTGCAGGCAACTCTGGTGGTCTAGGTGCCTTGCTAGAAAGAAGAATAGCTGTCGGAATATCCGCTGAATTCGGCTTTCTGGAGGTAGTCACGCGTGATCCTGTACAGCCGCACGTGGAACCGTGCTGGTATACAGATTGATCGAAATGGTGAAGCTTGGTTCAACTAACTAGCTGTCGCGAGAATTGCAAGGTTTTCATGGCCTCGAGGCTGACCCACACCGGTGGCCTTGATTGGCCACCGGATTCAGCCTCCTGATTGGTCAAACGCTGTCTACAATAGTGGGTCAAGTCCTACGAGTCAGACTTGTGACAAATGGTCCAACAATAGCAATCATTACTTATGATGAATTTCGTGTGTGTTATAAACCGGCACTTAGTTCCCTGAGCTTTAGTGCGTCTCTACGAAGAACTACACCGACAACCACGACCTAGCACTCATCAACTGTACTATGGTTACGCCTTGACCGCCCTGGTTAACACAAATCTCGTTGTTATTGTTGCACGTACTCATTACTCGCTTTTATCCATCGTCAAGCTGTCAGGTTACACCAATAGCAGGCTCTCCACAACCGAGTGTCCGCTGTACTGCCGGCACGGCAGCCACGCACCACTGTCGTCCTGGCTGTGTCTAGACGGTGCTACGTACGACCGCAGCCAGCGCTGACTCTCGTTGTCCTTCTCGTCCTCGTCCTTCTCGCGCGGCTGCACCTTTGCCTGGTCAAAGTCAATCCGCATCACCCGTCCCCGCTCTGCACACCACGTCATGTTGGCCTCGCTCTCTTCGTCCTCGTCTACAAGTCCGGCCTGGTACAGCTCCGCAATCGTGCGCTGCGCCTCTTGCTCTAGGTTCACGTACCGCACCGCTGGCTCGTTCCGCAGCCGCTGCGAGTACAGCGGTTGGCCCGCATACGACATGAGCAGCATGTGCGTGACGAGCATGCAGTTGTCCATCGGGTACGGCTGCTGCAGCCGCATAATGCCCAGGCAGACGGGAATCAGGAAGCCCTGCTGGTCTGCTAGCCGCTCGTAGACGCC
The DNA here is from genome assembly GCA_963580335.1 of Leptographium flavum. Taxonomy (NCBI): domain Eukaryota; kingdom Fungi; phylum Ascomycota; class Sordariomycetes; order Ophiostomatales; family Ophiostomataceae; genus Leptographium; species Leptographium flavum. Next base: position 5,499,945 of record OY756930.1, on the reverse strand, counting down.
TACCTCGCGGCGCAGCAGCGCATAGTCAAACGACTGCACGCCCTTGGCCACAAGCGTGTAGCCGAAGCCTGTTACCGTAATCTTGAACAGGCAGCCGATAGCGCCCCACTGCCCCTGGCTCAGCAGACATTCGCAGTCCTGTTCTATGTTGCAAAGGAGCTGCTCCTGCACCAACGCGTGCAGCTCGTCGACTGTGATCGCGTGCTGCAGAGACCCATGCCGCAGGTCGCTGCGCTCTTGGAAGGCGCGCAAGTGCAGCACAATGTTAGGGCAGTTGTGGTCCATAGCCTTGCCTAAGACGAGGCTGCGCAGACAGGCCTGCGTGCAGTACGGCCGGATCGGCCGGAAGGACGACGGGTCAAACGGCGTCGGCAAAGACGGCGTCAGCGACCGTTGGCTCCTTTGCAGCAAGTTGATTCGCGGCTTCTTATGCAACACGCCGCTACTCTCGTCGGCTTCGTCCGACGAAGCTGTCCGCTGCCGTTTAAGTGGCGAGGGATTGCGCGGCTGGTATGCCGGCACAGTTAGATGGCCCCGTCCCCTACTGCCACTGCCGCCGCTTCCGTTGTCGTCGTTGTCGTTGTCGTCGCTATCCTCCCGCCGCCGCCGCCGTCCCCGGCTGCTGTTACGACTGCTATCGCGGCTCTGCAAAGAGCTTGAACGGGTAACCGTTGCCGACGTGCGGCCTTGCTCGGACGGTGGCAGAGCGGGAAAGAGGGCCAGCTGTGACAGGTTGAACGTCCTCCGCCGCAGGGGCTCCGTAGACGACTCGAATGCGAGCAGGCACAAGCCAGCCAGCGCCGGAACGGCAAGATCATCCACGACGACCTCAGCATCGCCCCCGCCCGCTTCGGCCGTCTCGCCCCTGACATACTTTGAGTACAACGTAGGGCAGTACAGCAGCGTCGTCGGGTCGTCTGGTGCTACCCGCAGCAAGGTGAGCGTTTCGCCACTAGCCAGATAGCCGTATTCTACTCCCGACGTCACCATGTAGTGGAACGTCTGGCAGACTGCACGGGCATAGTACACTTGCCCTGGTTGGCATTGCATCCCCGCCGCAAGGGCCTCGAGGTGTGCGTCTGGGTTCGGATTGTTCGGATTTGCAACGGCCTTGCTAGAGCCGTCGCGCTTAGCAAGCTCTAACATGAAGTTCTCAGGAAGCGGGTGTTCGGCATAGCGAGCAACGACGGGCGCGCGCAGTCGGTGGGCGGCCTTGTGTTCGCCAAGGGTTGCGCGGTGCACGTGGTTGATCCGGGCCGTGTTTTCCTTCTCTGAAACGGTGACGACATGTGCGCACAGCACAAGGCAGTCCGGCTGTGTTTTTCGCGGTACTTCGACTGTGGCCATGGCTACTGTTGTCGTTGTCGCATCCTGCACCCCCCCGTCGCCGCAGTCCACGGTGTCGCTGTCGTGCCGGCTGCGGGACATCCACCCGGTCGACTGGTTGTCGAAAAACAGCTGCTGCTCCCGTCCGCGGGCACGGTTGTAGGCGTTGACGATTTTCTGGGTAGGGATCTGCAGACTTTCGTGAAGAAAATGGGACGTCTTCATCTCGTTGATAAACGACTCGGACCCTAGAAAGAGCGTAGGAAAGTCCTCGAGGAGCTTTGTCTGCGCAAAGCCCATTGCGTTCTTGGACGGGAACAGCGCCTGCTCGCCAAGGAGCTCCTGAATGCGCATAAAAGCAGTCCGGCAGGTCTGGGGGAACTCGGGCCACACCTGCATCTTTAAGGGGTAGTATTTATTCGTAATAGTCGTGCGGCCAGACGTGGTCGGCTTAGCCTTGGCGCCCTCGGACAGTGTCTGCACGGCGGTTCGGGGAGGGGGCATAAGTCGGGGCATGACGTAGTTGAGACGGTCGACGGCCGCGAGGTAGCCACTAAGTGGCTGCTCTGTGTTTGTTAGGGCAAAGGGCAGAAAGGAGAAAAGGCTCGTGACGTACGAGAGCTATCGCGAGCTGCCGCTGCTCGTTCTTCCTCCATCGCAGCCATGGCTGCCGCCATGTCTCGCTGCTGTTGTATCCGTTTCCGATGCTCCTCTTCGCGTTGCCTGTCGGCTTCTAGACGCAGCTGTTGCTCCTTTTCGCGTCGCTTGTCTGCCTCTTCGCGTCGCTTGTCTGCCTCTTCGCGTCGCTTGTCGGCTTCTAGACGCAGCCGTTGCTCCTCTTTGCGCAGGCTTTGCTCTTCTTTCGCTTGGGCTTCAGCAGCTGCACGGAGAGCCATTTCCTCGGCAAGCTTCTTCTTCAGCTTCGTCAATTCATTGTCGTCCTCGGGCTTCGTTAGCTCAACGTCTTTCCTAGTCGCATCATTTTCATCCAAAGTCTTGCTAGGGCGATCGCCATCGCTTGTCGTCCCGCGGTGGCCGTCCATGTCAACAGTGATGCCGGATGCAGTGAAACCGATAGCAGTTCCGACCGGTTAAAGAGTTAGATAGTTCGCAAATATGCCAGAAGAAGGAGGAAAAGTGGGGCCTGGTCGCCCGCTATTTCGATCGGCACCGCTATTTGTCAGATGATAGTTATTTGTCAGAAGAATGATGAAAAGTGGGTCCTGGTCGAGGTAGATTTGTGCCGTCGACTAGGTACCTGTGACGGTTGTGTGGCGTCCGGAAAAACCTGAAAATCCCGCACAAAATCAGGGGTAAAGAGGACTTCGCGCAGTCTCAAGAGGTACACAGACAACCACAGCAATCAACCCCGTTATCTGTATCATCTGACATATCTCGTACGTGCTACTTCCTTCTGATACTCTCCTTAATCTCTACTCTTCCTCATGGTTATGTGCGAGGCCTTTAATCTATGCCTTGCGAGTCAAAGACTCGTAGGATAGCACCCACAGTGTAAGGGGTCAAGAGCGAGTGTATTCAACTGACTAATGCCGTATCTGTCAATAGGAACGCATTACAGAAAGAGAAGAAAAGAAGCGAAAGAGTCCCCCTATCGTGGGATGTCAGAAATAGGGGCTCTGCGGATATGGCACGTGCACGGCACGTGCGTGGCACGTGCGAGATCACGTGGTATACGGTCGGCCGACGGTGCCTGAGGCCTCTTACGGGCCCAGCCCGTTACACACAGCGGGAGAATCCCGGTTTTCAATCTTGTCAAGACCCAAACTATGTTCTACACTCAGCAGCACAATATCTCACACATGGCCCAGCTTAGATCATTAGCACCTGCTCCATGTAATCGTTATCTACCGTGTATCGGCACAGAACTTTCTCCTGACTAGGAAATAAGTAAGCGAAAATAAGAGTGATAAACAAGATGGATTAAGAAATTTTATATTATGTAGATACCTGAGCAAAACGAATACAGCACATACATGATTAAGATAGAATTGTTCGTTGTTATCTAATTATCTAGAAGACATGGAATTTCATCACCCTGAACAATATGGAGTTCAATTCCAGAGCCATGCTGTGCTATGCCCAAATAGGAGATATTCAAAAGTCTAATCTGAGGTGATAAGCCAACACCCCAGATTGCCTATCGGCTCGACATCCATAGTGATGGGTGCATATATCGCCTCACGATCCTCCGCCTGCTTTGTCGGACACTTGTATGAAAACATTTCCACTCACGATTTTTGCAACCTTTCGTGGTTAGCCAGCCGTACACACCTTTGAAATCGCATTATGACCAACCTCATGGCAGACGACCTCGCCGACCTCGATGACCTCGAGCTCGAGGCGGTTGGATACAAGCGCGAGATGCCGCGCCAGTTTTCGGTGTGGTCGCTAAGCGCACTTTCATTCACACTGACGTGCACTTGGCTCGGCTTTGGCTCGGCGGTGGGAACGGGCATCACGGAGTCCTCCGGTGCAGGGGCCATCTGGACGCTGCCCGTGGCCGGGTTCATGACGGTAGTGCTATCCCTCGGCATGGCGGAGCTATCTTCGGCATACCCCGTGGCAGGTGCACAGTACTACTGGTCATACATGGTGGCTAGCGAGCCGTACAAGCCGTTTGCGGCATTTGTCAATGGTTGGCTCAGCGTGATTGGCTGGTGGATGGGCGCTTGCAGTGTGTCCAACTTTGTGGCCTCAATGATCCTGTCAATTGCGATTCTCTGGCACGAAAACTACATGTACGAGCATTGGCACCAATACCTAGTGGCCGTTCTGCTGATGTGGACGGCCGTGAGCCTTAACATCTTTGGCCACCACATCATTCCATGGTTCAACAAGGCTATCAGTACGTATGGATGCCGTGTGACCCCTTGCATAAAAGCTAATACTCGCGCAGCGTACCTCTCGGTAGCTGTCCTGATAGCCACCACGTTGGTCCTCTTCATCTGCGGCCGCCACAACCACGCGTCTGGGTCATGGATGTTTGGCAACGTGACAACGAGCACTGGCTGGTCCAATCAGGGCCTGCCTTTTTTGCTGGCCATTGTCAACTCCGTCTTCAGTTTTCTCGGCAGCGATGCGGGTGCACACATGTGCGAGGAGATTCCCAATCCGGGGCGAAATGTTCCGCGCGTGATCCTTTTGCCATTGATTGGCGGCTTTCTGACAGCATTTCCTTTTGCCTGCGCCTGCATTTACGCAATAACAGACGTGCAGGCCGTGCTCGACACGCCAACCGGTCTGCCACTCATTGAAATATACCGCCAGGGCACGGGCTCGGACGCAGGAGCGTCTGTTCTGGTAGCACTCTTCGCCGTATGCTTCTTTGGCTGCCTCGTTGGCAACGTCACGACTTCATCGCGCACGCTCTGGGCTGTCTCGCGTGACGGTGCGCTTCCTTTTTCGCGTTTCTGGATGCGTGTCAACCACCGGTTCAAGATGCCGATGAACGCGGTGCTGTTATCGGGCGTTTTTGTGACGCTGTACGCGCTCATTTTTATCGGCTCATCGACAGCTTTTTCGGCCATGGTCAGCGCCAATATCATTTATCTACAGACGTCGTGCACGGTACCCCAGGCTATCCTTTTGTGGCGTGGGCGGGACAAGGTTCTGCCAGAGCGCTTTTTCTCGCTTGGCCGCTGGGGCGCTCTAATCAATGCCCTTGCTGTGGCATGGGTTCTTTTCATTGATATCATCGCCTGTTTTCCGACAGCTATGCCTGTCACACCACAGAACATGAGTTACGTGTCTGTCGTGGCCGTTGGACTCTTTTCACTCGTGCTGCTGCTTTGGTTCACATTGAAGCGTCACACGTTCAAGGGTCCTCGGATCGACGAGGAGAAGTTGCGTCAACGTCGACTAGCTGCACTGCACACGACGGAAGGGATTCCTATCGATGACGAGCATGGCGTTGCAATTGCCAGTCGGGCGAAGAGCGCTCAGTATAGCGAATAGAGGGTTGGTTAGTGAGCAAACGGGTAGAATGAATAACGTGGTTGATAAGCGAGCGGGCCAGACAAGCGAGCGGGCCACCTTTTATGTAACCACTACATTTTTTCTTTTACAACAACATTTCTTCACCGCGCAGCCGCACGGCTGCAGAGACACCTCCCGCCGCGCCCTCTACGCCGCCTGGCCGCGATACCGTCCCGACCACGCCACCGACCCCGAGCAAGACACGTGCCGCACAGCCGGCTATTACGCCGCACACCACAAACGTCCCCGAAGACGTCGCTAGGATCTGCGGCATCGCCAACGGCCACGCAGACGCCCTCACAGCCGCACTCGCCATTGTATACAAAGCCGACCCCCTTACCGGCGCGGCCGTCGACACGATCCTGCAACAACTCTTCTACACCGTCACGTCCCAAGCACTCCGTGTCGCCACAACGCCGCCCCCGGCCACCACGGCCGCGCCGGCCACGGCCACTGCCACTAACTCACCACCCACGTACGCCTCCCGCGTCACGGCCCAAACCACCCCCCTGCCACAACAAACAAACGATCGCCGCGGCAACGCTGGCACCACAGCAACGAAGCCACCACCACGCGAGGAGGTCATCCTCCACACCAGCCGCATACCGTCACCACCGTCGTGCGAAACCATCGTCAACGCTGTCAAGTCTGCCGCCGGTAACCGGGTACAAGCCCTTGCTGTACGCCGACTCCCAAGCGGCGACAGCGCCGTCGTATTCCCGGGAGGAACGGACCGGTGGTACGTCAAAGACGTATCCTGGGCCGAGGATCTCGGTACCGACGTCACGATTACCGGCCCGAAGGTCGTCCTTCACGGCGTGCCGGCCGGCACACTCGTTCAAGACCTCCGCACTAGACTTCGCACGTCCTGCCCAATCCTCCAGATACGTCCTATGATCCGCAAGGACGGCCCGCCGGTCCGCTCGGGTAGCTTATGCCTGACCGTGGCCAATAACGCCGACGCTGCCCTACTTATTCGGGACGGCGTTATCCTTGACTACTGCCTTTACCGTCCTGTCCCGTATAGGCCGGACACCCGACCGAAAATCTGCCACCGATGCCAGACGTGGGACCACCAGGCGCGCGGCTGCCGAAAGCCCCCCCGGTGTGCATACTGCGGAGGCGCCCACGAGAGCCCCGCTTGTGACAAACCCCCAGAGGAAAGACGCTGCCCGAACTGCCGGGGGCCGCACCCAGCTTACTCTCGCACCTGCCCATTCTACCAGACCACCTTCACCGAGTTCCAAGCCGCTAACGGCACGGGCTGCCGGCCGGCGCCCGCCCGCCCCGATATTACTACCGCAACACGCACACCGCAGCTCCCCCCCATGTCCTTTTAATGGTAGTGATTATTTCATGGAATATACACAAAACTAACCACCACGCACAAACAGCACTACACCACGCAGACACCCTCGGCGCCGATGTCCTCTTCCTTCAAGAAATAACAAAAACAAGGAACGGCGACGCACCGGGTCCGGCCTCCGGCAAATACCACAAGCTCTGGGCCGGCGAGGGCCGCCTTGCTGGCTACGTGGCAAAAAGCCTGCCGCTGTCCTGCTGGGAATACACCGCTGAAAAAGACCTCATCCATATCACAATCTACACACACGGGCCCCGCCCGCTTCACATTCTCGGCATCTACAGCGAGCCCCTCCCACCCGGTAGACCGTGGGACTCGCCGCTCTCCCGCCCCGCCTCCCTACCGCCCCTTAGCCCCGACGCCGACGTCATCTTGATGGGGGACGTCAACCTCCACCACCCACTCTGGGATGCAGCCGGGCGGACCTCTGTACACGCCGGCACTCTCCTCGACCTCGCAGACAAATGGGACCTATCTCTACTAACACCCCCTGGCACGCCAACTTGGCAACCGCAAGGCGGCCGGTCTCACCACCGGCCGTCAACAATAGACCACACATGGGCCTCCCCACGCCTCCGGGCCACGCACTCTACGCTCGACTGGCCAGGGTCCGACCACACGCCGCAAGCCTGCTCCGTCCCGGCAACGACACCACCAGTGCCGGCAGACGGCTTCTGTTGGTCCCGAATGAACCACGACAAAGCCGCCACCCTCGGACGAAATGTCCTTCTCCCGACGCCACCCCCGCCAAGCTCTGTCGCCGACCTTGAACGCCAGACGAACGACCTCATCGGCAAGCTCACCGGCATTATGCATGCGTGCGTCCCAGCCAAGTCACCTCCTCGAGGACAACGCTTCCCCGGCTGGGATGCAACAACCGCCGCCGCCACCGACACCCTCCGTACCGCAGAGAGGAGAGTACGTGCCGGCGACCAGTCTCCGGCCGCCCACGATGCCGTACGAGAGGCACGGCGAGCCCAACGACGTGCCCTCCGCCAGGCGAGCACATGCCACTGGCGGGCTGTCCTACAGGGGGCCTCGGCAAAGGACGCAGACCTGTGGAGAATAGAAAGGTGGGCCCGCTCCCGGAGCCATACCCCCTCTGCTCCTCCACTCCTCCCGCCTCTACGGCGCCCAGACAACACATATACTACACACGCCGACGAAAAGGCAGAGATCCTTTCCCACCGCTTCTTCCCGACCCCTAATGCCGAGGCACCTCCACTACCGCCAGCAACGCCGCTTGACCGCATCTTTATAAGCCAGGAGATCTCATTAGACGAGGTCTCGGCAGCAGTCTACCGCACATCCCCGAGAAAGGCCCCCGGACCAGACCAAATACCAAACGCACTCCTCCGCGCCTGCGGAGAATCGCTCTTCCCGTGGCTACGAAACATCGCCGCTGCTAGCCTCCGCCTCGGCCACTGGCCGTCACACTTTAAGGCCTCTCGCACCATCATCACCCCCAAACCCGGCAAGACCGCACGGGAGAGACAGGAAGCAAAAGGATGGCGCCCGATCGCGCTTCTCAGCACCGTCGGCAAAGTTATCGAGGCCATTGTAGCCCGCCGGCTCGCTGACACAGCGGAGGAGAACAACCTCCTCCCGGAGGGCCAGATGGGCAACCGGCGCTACCGGTCAACGGAGCTCGCAGCCCGCCTCCTCACCGACGCCATACGGTACGCGTGGAGCAACGGCGCTACGGCATCCCTCCTCCAGCTCGACATCCAAGGCGCATTCGACAACGTCCACCACGGGTGGCTCATCCATACGCTACACAGTCTCCACCTGCCAGTCTGGATTATCAACTGGGTCACTAGCTATTTGACAGGCCGGACGACGGAGCTCGCCTTCGACGGAAAGACGACGCCGGCTCGCCCAGTTACCGCCGGCGTCCCGCAAGGGTCCCCGCTATCACCGATCTTGTTCATTCTCTTCACCTCACCGCTCTACGAAGCCCTCCGCCGCCACCACGGGAGTATTACCCTTGGGTTTGCAGACGACACCAACCTCCTCGCAAGCGGCCGCACAACAAGCGTCTGCTGCTACCACCTACAAGGGGCGTGGACCACTGTCACAGCGTGGGCGCGACCAAGAGGCGTCATATTCGAGCCGGCGAAGAGCGAGCTCCTCCACTTCTCCCGCACCCACACGGCCCCGACGACGACGCTTACACTCGACCGGGCTACCGTCCTTGTTCCTCGCCAGTCGGCCCGCTTCCTCGGCATCTGGCTTGATAGAAAGCTTCTCTTCTCGGAGCATCTCCGACAAATAAAACGCCGCCTTACTACGCAAAGCTACGCCCTCACCAGACTCACCGGAAAGACGTGGGGCTGCACGCTCCCGTGGGCCCGCACGATCTACGTGGCAGTGCTCCGGAGTACAGCAGCGTACGGCGTGAGCGTCTTCCTCCCAGATACCGGGAACCGCCGGCCGACGACCTCTCTCGACACGATCTTCCACGGCTACCTCCGCACGGTCCTTGGAGCCTATCGATCCACGCCTATCCACCTCCTCCACTCCGAGGCCGGCATACCGCCATTAAACCTCTACTTAGCATACCGCCGCGCCGTCTTCCTATCACGGCCAGACTACCAGGCGAAAGCCCAAGCCATCCGGGATGCGATCCACCGCCCCCGACCGTTCACTAACTACTACGCGCCCGCCCCACCCCCACCGCCTCCCCCTCCCCTTATAGAAGCGGACTGGACTACCGTCACCGACCGCTGGAAGGCCCGTTGGCAACAACACGCCAGCGCCGGCCACTCCGCAGGATCCCTCGCGGCACGGACGCCGTGCTGGACGGCTCGGGCCGTCCGGCGCCGCCACCTCCACCTCACAAAGGCCGAAAGCAGCCTCCTCACGCAGATCCGTACTGGGCATATCGGCCTGAACGCCTACCTCTTCCGGAGGGGAGCTGTCAGTTCACCAACGTGCCGGTGCGGCGCTGAGGAGGAGACTCCGGCCCACGTCCTTCTATCATGCACAGCGACACCCCCAAAACCACCGGACTGGCCACGAACACTAACGGACCTGGACCGCCGCCTGCACACAGGCCTCATGGCCCGCCCACTCCTCCGCTGGCTTATCCAGAGCGGGAGGCTCCCGGAGTACAGCCTAGCCAGAGAACTGGAGAGGTCACCGACGCCGACGTGAAGCAACGCCTACATCTGCACTACCCTTTCTTATCTGTCTATTTGTTTATTTGTTTATTTGTTTATGGTAGCCACTCGTGGCCTACTACACGCACCTGTATCTAGAACACACACTCACTTAGATCTGTGACAGTTTTTTCCCCATGAGGGTTCTGTCTAGCCAGTCGCCAATAGCCAGGATTGGCTGAGAAAGGCGGATAATAATAATAATAATAATAATAATAATAACATTTCTTCACCAAAAACAATGGAATCACCTTCAAACGAACCTAGGTTATTATTGGCCCTTCAGATTATCCAAAAAGATCCGAAATTAAGCGCTAGACTTGCAGCAAAGATCTACAACGTCTCAAGAACAACTCTCACCAGCAGAATGAACGGCCGACGCGCTCGACAAGACACCCGCGCCAATTCTTCGAAATTAAAAGAGCTAGAAGAGAAGGCTCTTCTCCAATACATTCTCGACTTATATGGCCAATGTTTTGCTCGCAGAGCGCGACGCAAGACGCGTCGGAAAGCGCTGGGCATCCAACTTTGTTAAGCGACAACCAGACCTCCAGACGCGTTTTAATCGTCCCTACGACTACCAGAGAGCCCTCTGCGAAGATCCTGAAAAAATTAGAGCGTGGTTCGCGCTGGTGCAGAATCTACGCGCCAAGTACGGCATCGCCGACGCAGACCTGTACAACTTTGACGAGACTGGCTTTGCAATCGGCATTATCACCCCATCTATAGTCGTGACGCGCGCCGAACGACATGGAAAAGCAAAGACAGTTCAGCCAGGCAATCGAGAATGGGCCACAGTGATTCAGGGAGTCAATGCAGACGGCTGGTGTGTCCCGCCGTTTATTGTGGTAAAAGGGGCCTACCACCTTGCCAACTGGTACACAGAGTGCAACCTTCCGCCCGACTGGGTGATCAAACCGACTAGCAATGGATGGACCGACAATGAGACAGGCTTGGAATGGATTCGGCATTTCTATCAACACACAATTCATCGCAGCGTTGGCAAATATCGAATGTTAGTGATTGACGGCCACGAGAGCCATATATCGGCCGATTTCAACCGCTTCTGCAAAGAGAAGGACATTATCACCGTCTCTATGCCTTTGCACTTATTACACCTACTACAACTACTTGACGTTAGATGTTTTTCTGTCACGGCGGGCAGGCGGGGGGTCAGGTAGGTGGGGACGAGCAGGTGAGGTAGTATTGTCTATGGCTAGTCTCGCAGGAGGTGCAGGTAGGGGTCAGGTTAAAGACGAGGACGTAGCTCGAGGAGCTACAATACAGGATGCAGGTAGAGGTCAGACTAAATACAGGATTCAGGGGCAAGGCGGTGTGCAACGGCAGAATGCTTGCTGGCGACCAGCAAGCCAGGCGGCGGGTCTGTGACAGTACTCCCCTACTCCACGGCCGAGCTCCGTCAAGGCCGAGGTCCAGGTTTGTGAGGGTAGCGACGGTGGAAGTTCTTCACTAACTGGGCAGCGTTCTCCAGGTACGCGGCAGGCTCCGCGGTAGGCTCATCGTAGCCCACCCACTTCACGACGTACTTCAGGCGGCGGCCTCCACGGCCGCGGGTCTCCCAGTACGAATCGAGGATGTCCTCGACTTCGTACTCCTCTCCTCCAGCCACCTCGACATGGGGTGGCGGTTTAGGTTTCTGGCTAGGCAGGGGTTCATTGTCGGCAGGTCGTAGGCGGTTCACGTAGAACACAGGGTGGATCCTCATCGAGGACGGCAGGTCGAGACGGTAGGCGTGTGGGCTGACGACCTCGCTCACGCGGAACGGGCCCAAGTTTTTCCAGTCTAGCTTCTTCTGCGGACGGGCGGTGCGGACATTGCGGGCGTCGAGCCAGACGTACTGGCCGACTCGGAAGCGGCGGGCAGGGCGGCGGTGCCGGTTGGCTCCTGCCTCGTAACGGGCTTGGGCGGCAGTCAACTCGGATCGGGCATAGTCGAGGATCTCCTCCATCCTAGCCACGAACTTCTCTGCGTCGCTCTGGGCAGCAGACGGGGCTGACAGGTCGACAGGCTCGAATCCCATCCGGGGGTGAGAGCCGTAGGTCGTGAAGAACGGCGACAGGCCAGTGCTTTCAGAGCCCTGGGCATTGATGGCGAATTCAGCCAGCGGTAGCCATTCCTCCCAGTCATCTTGCAAGTAGGACACGTATGCCCTCAGGTACTGTTCCAGGCCGGCGTTGGCTCTCTCGGTCTGGCCGTCGGTCTCAGGGTGGTGTGCGGTCGACAGGGCGCTCGTGATCTTCAGGCGTTTCATCAAGTGTCTCCAGAATTCAGACACGAACTGGCTGCCGCGGTCGGGCACGACCGACAACGGCAGGCCGTGCAGCTTCCATACGTGGCGGACATACAGGCGGGCTGTCTCCTCAGCGTTGCAGGTTCCTGAGCAGGGGATGAAGTGGCGCATCTTGGTCAGGCGGTCGACCACGACGAGGATCGCGTCGTGTTTACCGCTCTTCGGCAGGTGGGTGATGAAGTCCATCGATATGTGTTGCCAGGCGCGCTCGGGGACGGGCAGTGGTTTCAGTAGGCCTTGGTGGCCTTCACGGGACGGTTTGCTTCTTCGACAGGTCTGGCACTTCTCTACCCACTGGGTCACGTATGACAGCATCTTGGGCCAGAAGAACTCTCGGGACAGCAGATCGTAGGTCTTTGCGCGGCCTGCGTGGCCTGAGACGGGGGAGTCGTGGCAGCGGTGTAGCAGCGCCGCTTTCAGGTCAGGGTTGTCGGGCACGAACAGCCGGCCTTGGTAGTACAGGCGGCTGTCTCGTTCTTCGCATTCCGCCAGGGTAACCAACGGGTGGCGGTCAGCGTCTGTGCGCAACGCCGTCAGGATTGACGCAATCGTTACGTCGGTCGGGTAAGCCTGGGACATCTGTTCTTCCAGGTCGTCGGGCAGGCGCATTGCTTTCAGGCGCAGGGCGGGGGCCAAGTTCTTTTCCTTCAAGACGACTTGGCTCTGGTGACGGAGGCGATCATCTCCCCCCTCCGGGAGGTCCTGTGACCTCCTGGTCAGTGCATCTGGTTTCGCGCCCTGCTTCCCGGGGCGGTACGTGATGACAAAATTAAACCGGGACAGAAATTCAGACCAGCGGGCTTGGCGGCGGTTCAGGAGCTTTGTCGTGGTAAAGTACTCCAGGTTACGGTGGTCTGTGATCACCTTCACCGGTGACGGGGCGCCCTCTAGCTCAGGGCGCCATTCCTCGAAGCAGCGGATAATAGCGAGCAGTTCCTTGTCGTAGAATTCGTAGTTGCATTCGGTGACGGAGTGCTTCTTCGAGAAGAAGGCAACAGGGCGGAGGATGCCGTCGTCGCCGAGCTGCGACATGACGCCGGCGGACACGTAGTCGGACGCATCTGTCTCCAAGATCACGTCTTTATCCCAGTCGAAGTGGGCCAGGACGGGGGCCTCGGTGAACCGAGCTTTCAAAGTGCAGAACGCCGTCTCACAGTCGACGGACCAGGTGAACGGGACGCCTTTCTGTGTAAGGCGAGTGAGCGGGGCGATGATTTTCGAGAAGTCACGGATAAATCGCCGGTAGAAGTTACCGAAGCCGATAAATGCTTGCACGTCGGTCAACTTCTTTGGGGTTTGCCAATTCACGATTGTGGCGATCTTGTCGGGGTCCATACGGACGCCATCACGGCCGACAAAGAGTCCTAAGAACTTCGTCTCCGTTACGAAAAATTCACACTTGGATAGTTTTGCGAACAGGCCTGCGTCTCGCAGGGCCTGTACGACCAGGCGGAGGTGTTCGGTGTGTTCTTCTCGGGTCCGGCTATAGATTAGAATGTCGTCCAGGTAAGCGGTACAGAATACGTCCAGGTGTTCGCGGAGCGCGTCGTTGATGTAGCGCTGGAACGTCGCAGGGGCGCCTGTCAGCCCAAATGGCATGACCAAGCTCTCGTACAGGCCGAAACGGGTGCGGAAGGCAGTCAGGTATTCTTCCCCTTGCCGCACGCGGATGTTGTTGAATGCGGACACAATGTCGATCTTCGAGAAGCACCGCATTCCAGACAGGTTGTTCAGGGTCTCCTTAGTCAAGGGCAGAGGATAGCGGTCCTTGACCGTGACTGCATTCAGGGCGCGGTAGTCGACGCAGAAGCGAAGGCCGCCATCGGACTTCTTCACGAACAGGACAGGGGAGGCGACAGGGGAAGCGCTCGGGCGGATAAATCCCTTCCGTAAGTTCTCTTCGAGCCAGTCTTTCAAGGCGACTAATTCGGCGCGGGACATCGCATACAGCGGGCCGAATGGCGGGACCTTGCCCTCGACCAAGGGTATATGGTGGTCGTACGGGCGGTGCGGCGGGAGCTTCTCCGCCTCCTTAGGCGAGAAGACATCGGCGAAATCAGCGATGACGTCGGGCAGGGAAGGGGGGTCAGGCTGGGGCGTGTCGGAGTCCGTCAGGATATCATCGATCTGCTCTATCGTGACGGCATACAGGCGGCAGTGCTGGCGCCTCGCGTACATCGTAGCGGCGCGCAGGGAGACAGGAGCAATATCGACGGCCGCTAAGGCCGCGGGCCGGTCCGCACGCAAGTGTGGGCGGGCCTTCTTCGGGACGGAGTGCAGGGCTTGTAGTTTCTCAGGGCGAGACGGTATATTGCAGTGTTGACGACAGTACTCGCTATCAAACGTGACAGTGTGCGAGGCAAAGCGGACAGTTGGGTCGTGTTGTTTAAACCAGGGCATCCCGAGTACAATCGGGTAGTGGGCTAGCTGCGTGACGAAGAAAAGGGCATTCTTCTGTATGTGGTCTTGGATGCGCAGCCGCCCTCGGACATAGTGGGTGATCATTCCACTCTCGGCGGGGCGTCCGTCGAACACCTCAATTTCAAGCGGTTGTCGTAACGGCCATAATGGCAGCTGGCGCTCTTGTGCCCAGCTCTGGTCGATAAAGCTCTTCCCCTCTGCGCCGCTGTCAGCGAGGGCGTAGGTGGGGAAGCTTTTTTCCCGGACGGTCAGTTCGGCAGGCAGGATCATCAAGTCGGATCGTTGATTATATTCCTCCTCAACGGGGAGTCCATGAACAGCAGCAGACGAAAGGCGAATCGGAAGACGGTAGTGCGCGGTAGGCAGGGCCTGGGGGCGACTTATACCAGGCGGGTTCCATTTTTTGAGGACGGGGAGGAGCGGCTGGAGCGGTTGGAGGAGCGGCTGGAGCGGTTGGAGGAGCGGCTGGAGCGGTTGGAGGAGTCTCGAGACGAACGGGAATCCCGGCGCCGGTCACGGCGGCCGCGGGACGAGTGGCGGTCGGCGGGGGTTTGAGGGTCGAGGGTGGCGGCGTGACGGAGGCCCAGGGGGCGCTGGGCACGGGTGTCGGGTTCAGGGCAGGAAGCAATGAGGTGGCTTTTTGAGCCGCAACGGTAACACTCGCCACGCTCGCGGCGGGTGCTTCGGCGTTGGTTGGACAAGTCCATCGCGTCGGCGTCACGGGTAGTCGTTGGTCGGGCGGCGGGCCCCGCCGGTTGGGCGGTGCCGGCCCAGGCAGGTCGGGGGGCTGGGGGTTCGCGGGCGGTTGTAGTTCTCTGGGTATAACGGCGTTGGCGGTTGTCCAGGTCTTGAAGGAAGTTGGTGAACTCCGTGAACGTTTGTGCGGCGGGCGGGATGTGGTGGAGGAGCATGGACTGTAGCTCGCGGGACAGGCTGTTCTCCAAGAGAGACGGAAGCCCACTCTCGTCCATCTCTCCTTCCAGTGCGAGGCGTTAGAACTCAGCGAGGTGAGTATTGAAGTCCTTGTGAGTCTGGCGGAGGCGGTACAGTTCTCGGCGGGCGCGGTTAACACGGTCGGGGTCGCCGTACGCTTTCTCCAAAAGCGTAAGCACCGCTTGGTAGTCGGGGGTGCGTCGGGAGTCTTCGAGGTGCGGGAGGGTCAAGGCGTAGGCGGCGCCCTTAAGGCGGTCGGCGACATAAGCGATACGGGCAGCGGGGGTCGGGTAGCGGTCCTGGTTCACCATCATCTTCCGGCGGATTTGCGTCGTGAAGCGGCGAAGGTCGGCGGGGGTGCCATCGAACTTGTCAGGATCGGGGAGTCGTTCAGAGAGGCGGGGCGTGGAGGATCCGGGAGCAGTCGTGGCCAGAGTTGGGCCTTCCGGTGCGTCAGCGGGAGGGCTCGGGGAAGGGCTGGTTGAGGGTGTCGACACTGTCGGGACCGCGAGGCGGGTGGCTTGGTGCATCTGGACGCGGGCTTCCACAAGCTGATCGTTCAGGGACGTGGTCGAGAGGCGGCTCTCCTCTAGGCGGCTCCGCAGGTCGGCGACGAAGGCGCGCAGGTCAGTCAATTCGCCCTCTTGTCGGCGGACGAGTTCGTAGGTAGCCTGGAAGTAACTGGCCCAGGCGTGCGGATTCTCAGAGACATGGGCGCTGAGGTCGTCAGGGCCCGATGGCATTGTCGGTGGTTCGGGGGAAGCGGACATCTCGTCGGCGCCTATGGGAGGGAGCTACGTAATGTCACGGCGGTCAGGCGGGAGGTCGGGTAGGTGGGGACGAGCAGGGGAACGGCAGTATATCATCTAGGACTGGTCTCGCAGGAGGTGCGGGCAGGGGTCGGGTTGAAGACGAAGACGTAGCTCAAGGAGCTACAATACAGGATGCAGGCAGAAGTCAGACTAAATACAGGATTCAGGGGTAAGGCGGGGTGCAGCGGCAGAATGCTTGCTGGCGACCAGCAAGCCAGGCGGCGGGTCTGTGACAGGCAGAGGAGGGCTGAGCCGGGCGGACGGGGCTGTGGTACTTGCGGCGAGAGAGGACACAATGCGCGCACTTGTCAGAAGGAAGTAGAAATGTCTGATTTACACAGTTCAGAGTAATTTAAATTGACTTCACTTGTTGTGGTTGCGTAATTATTCTTTTTGTTGCGGAAGATGTGGGAAGTGGCCCGCTCGCTTGTCTGGCCCGCTCGCTTATCACCTACGTTATCTATAGCGATTCCGGGGAATAGTTCCCTTAGCCTAATAGCCACATTGTCGGTACAGCAGTCGAGTCTGCAAGTGGGGCGGCGAACGGAATAGCCATTCTTCCGTCCTGACTTAGCTAAGTAAGGGCTTCGCGCCCACAACAGATTTAGAAAAGACAAAGCTTCACCACCAGATCAACTGTATACCCGCCTCAAGGAAGAGGAGGACGTACAGGATCTAGAGTGCTGCCGAACCATTGCAACGTACAACCGAACCACACGTGATCACGACAGGACCCGGGATACCGACACACATTCAATATATTTGTTCAGGTTGAAGCATTTTCAGGCCTTTTAGGGTCCTATACGTCACGGTTTCGCTGGGTGGTTAAGAAATAATGGGCTATACGGCGACCTACATTCATAGTTATCTATCCCTAGAATACAGATTTTGTAGAAGGAAGAATGCCCTCTACACTGGCTACAGCATCAAGCGCCATTCCATAGCCTGCTTGGTAGCCAGTGCCGCCGGCCCCGTAGTTATGGACAAGAACTCGTGGGCGGCCGCTGACGAGAATCTCACAACGCTCGACGCGTGCGCCGCCCTCACGCGATGGCCGTAGGCCCGTGGCCACAGAGAGGACCTCTGGCTCGACCCCTCGGAGTTCGGCACTAAGAGACTTTGTGCGGGCCAAGATGGACTCTGTCTCGGAGGCATAGGTAGCGTAGTCACTATGCGGAAGTGAGTAAGGTGTAGATGTGGAATCAAAGGGGATTAACTGACTGGTTTCCTTTCTGCATGTAGCCTCCTAGAATGGCGTACTCGCTGCCAGGCCGCGGTATGATGTAGGTGAGATAGCCCTGACCGTAGCGCATCATATTTGTTTTGACGGCGGGAGCATGTACTAAGACGACTTGGCCGCGAGTGGGATAGCAGGTCGGGTCGGCAACGCCTGGAAGCACGCGGGCAGCATTTCCGGTGCAGTTGAAGACAACGCTAGTCGAAGGGCTGCCGTAGGCCTGGGTTAGATCCAACAGACGACGGCGCATAAATGTAACGCCGGCTTTGCAAAGTCTATTATACAGCCAGAGGAGATGACGGGGGGCATGAACAGTCACGGTGGTGAAGGAAATGGCGAAGGAAGCTCCGGGTGGCAGCTTGTTAGAAGGAACGGCGGAGAACTGCAAGTTATCAGACAAACAGATAGGGACAGAAGACCATGCAAGAGGAGACACACATCTTCTAGATATGCAGCCATGTTATGGATCTTGTCCTGCGGCACGGCGTCATCCCAGATTTCGACAGACGGCGTCCGGCGGACAAAGGCCTCGTCCGGGCACTCGGAGGCGAGGCGCAGGAGGTGGGTATAACCGAGGCGATCCCAGCGCAAGGCGTTGGTATCGCTACCAGACACGGATGAATAGTTACAGCCAGCCCAAGGCGAAGTGTAGCTGGGAGCAGTGTCGCCGGGGAGGTACTCGGCGATGACGGTGACGGAACGCCCGAGACCTTTGTCGGCCAATACTAAGGCGACGTCGAGGCCAATAATGCCAGCGCTGGAAGTTAGAGGGCCATCAAAAACAGGAGCGTGGACTTACCCAACAATGATAATACTATCTCTAGCCATGGTTAAAATCAGATAAAAACAGTATCATTTTACAAGATGGACTCCTGCTACGATTTTATGATGACTGGACTATGGAATCAGTCTATATTCTCTACTGGAATAGGCTATTGGACCTATCAGACCATGTATCTGACAGGGGCCTGGTGTCGGACGCTATTATCAATTTCTCCCAATCGGGAGAAATCAGCTTATCTCTGCATCAGTTAACAGATCCCGGGCTGTCCGATAAGAGCGAAGGGACGAGGGGCATCCCGACAGGCAGCCAGTCAAACGTACAGTCACAGGCCAAACGCACCGCACCATGCCTCAGGTCGGCAATTGCGGGCCACGCGAGTTCAAGTTTGTCGGAGGGCCCAGCCGGAAGCGGCGGCGCAATGCACCTCGTCCACCAAGCCGTGTGGCGCCGCAGCAGGTGCAGCAGGCAGACGGCAGCCTTCCGGCTGCGGCCACGGTGGCCGGGCAGCCGCAGAGTTTGTATTCGGGGGCCTCACCAACAGGTAATGCTCCACTGTCACCGGCAGCTTCCGTCTTTGGGAGCTTTGCGATGCTCCAGGATCCATTAGAGGGGGAACTGGAAGAGCCACCGGAAGAGCCGCTGGAATTCCTACAGGGCGCGCCTCAGTCGGGGCTGCAGTCAGATCTGCAGCAGGCAATGCCCTCTCCTGCCGTCTTCAGCTGGCCAACCGAGGAGACTTTGAATCCCTTCTTCGCCGCGAATCTGGACCCATTCCTCTTTGATGTTGGGCCTCTGCTGCTGCCGGCCACAGATGATGGCGGGGACTCGGCCGACAGCGCCGATGGACACCAGGCCTACACCACAGGTACCACGCCAGATAGCCAACAGAAGAACGCGGACAGAACCGACCACCCGGAAGGGCCCGTTGATGTCCTAGCCGATGTGCCGGCCGATGCACGCCTCTTCCCGCAACCGTCGGCACGGTTAGACACGCTGACGCGAATGTTTTCACGCTGTAGGCTTCCCTATGTCTATGCTTACTATGTGCGTCTCTCTGACCCTCAGATGACCAAGAATTCTGTATCATCCCCATTACGCATGATTGCCGGCTCAATCCGTTCCGCTTCTCTATCAGCACCGTCCGCAATTTCAACTTATTGCGCCATTGCGTCCTGGCTCTGTCCTACAAACATGTCAGCGACGACACCGGCGGGGCCTGTGCTCACGAGGCTGCCGTGTACCGCCGACGCTCTCTACAGTTGCTGCGTCGCGAGATGAAGGGTTCCGCGCGTCTTGACGTGTCATTACTGGACGCTGTGATAGTACTGCTGACATTGAATGTCCGTCGTAGCCTCAGATTTTGTTCTTCACAGCTGACTTCTGCAGTGCGCTACCTCGGGCTTTGGTCTCTGGTCAAACTACATTCTCCGTACTGAGCGCATCATCCGAGCCATGCCGGCCTCATCGCTCCCTCCTCAACACCACTCCCAGCTCACACTGATCGTGTTTTTTGACGTCATTTTAGCCCTCACCAACCGGTCTGGTGCAAGACTACCAGCATCCGCCACACGAAGCGCCACCGAAGACAATATTAAGGACGACTTTTTTGCCATCACCGGTTGCCCTACCGATCTCTTCTGCTCTATGGTTCACCTCGCCGCCTATGCCAATGAGCACCGCCTAGCCGCCAGCATGTCCTGCGTGCGCTTCCACGACGCCCCAGTGCGTCGCTTGCAAAGCCAAATTGCCAATTGGTCGTCTCCGGAGTATTCCGATCCGCCTATGCCGCAGAACATGTGGGATGATGACGAGGAACAACAAACAGGCGGATCTCCGTCTCTCGATGACCGCCTGGACCGCTATCATTGTGCCGAGGCTTGGAGGCACGCTCTCCTTCTGTACATCGGTCGCGTTTTTGCGCCACAGGGGGGCGAAAACACCGACGGAGCTAGCCATGGCTACAGGACGGGGGCCGATAGCGCTTCGATATCTTCCCCGACGGCTCTTATGTTTCTTGCGCGCAAGACTCTAAACCACGTTAAGGCCTGTAGGAGCACAAATATGGTGCAGAAACAGTTGCTGATGCCCGTCTTTCTGGCCGGCTGCGAGACCTCTGATGAGGGGCTGCGTGCTGATGCCCGCGCATTCTGCGCCTGGTGGAGTGCACGCACACGGTACCACATGTTTATCACTGCCAGGGCACTACTGGAGGATGTCTGGCGGCAGGGTCTATGGTGGGGGGCCGTCCTAGATCAGCGGAAGGATAGCGGCAAGGAGTATCTACTTGGGTAGAGAGACATAACAAATCTACAGCGGGGCACTTTGCATGATAACCTATTTCGGAAATACCGGATTAGGAAAAACACGTCTGTTCTCGTTGTTACCTCCATCCCACCCCTAACATATATAGTAGACTCGGCAGCTGGAGATAAGAGGAAAGACAGCCAATTTACCCCAGTCTCCTTGTCTCTACCCCGCCTCTTACGTCTGGATCTGTCTCACGACAATTATTCGCAATGGCTACCATGAAGGATGTGTTTTCTGCCTACAAGGCCCGCGTCGCACAGCTTGCGGCCAGCACGAACCCATTTGCCGCCGGTGTCGCCTGGGTCGATGGCGAGCTTGTACCGCTTCACGAAGCGCGCATTCCCCTGCTCGACGAGGGCTTTATGCACAGCGATCTGACCTACGATGTTCCGTCTGTTTGGGATGGCCGTTTTTTCCGGCTCGACGACCACCTCTCCCGCTTCGAGAACAGCCTGGCCAAGATGCGACTACACTGGCCAATCCCGCGTACAGAACTGCGGGCAACGCTTGTCGACATGGTTCGCCGCAGTGGCATCCGCGACGTCTTTGTCGAGATCATCGTGACCCGGGGCATGCGCGGCGTTCGTGGCACGCCGGCTGATGAGATTCCCAAGATGGCCAACCGTCTCTACATGTTTGTCATGCCTTACATCTGGGTGATGGAGCCGCAGATGCAGATGGACGGTACCGGGTCGGCCATTATCACGCGCACTGTTCACCGCACGTCGCCTGGCTGCTTCGACCCAACCGTCAAGAACCTGCAATGGGGTGACCTGACACGCGCCATGTTCGAGGCTCAGGACCGTGGCGCCATTTACCCTTTCCTGACTGACGGCGACGGTAACCTGACGGAGGGATCGGGCTTCAATGTCGTCATCATCAAGGACGGTGTGCTGCGATCGCCGGCTCGGGGCGTGCTGGAGGGTGTAACGCGCAAGAGTGTGATCGATGCGGCCACTTTGTTGGGATTCGAAATACGCATCGAATTTGTACCCGTGGGCGACGTTTATAAGTGTGACGAGCTGTTTATGTGCACCACAGCCGGCGGCGTCATGCCTATTACCTCGCTGGATGGCGTTCCCATTGGTGATGGCAAGATTGGGCCCGTCACGGCCAAGATCTGGGACACGTACTGGAAGATCCACTACGACGACAAATTTAGCTTTCTGATCAAGTACGACTAGAGAGCATTAGAATTAGAAGAGTTTATTGCAATGACAGTTAAACTGCGAGGACAGAGTAATATTTACTTCAGCCAACAAGGGCACAGAGATTTGTATTTTGAGAGCTGCCATATCAAAGGGCCAGTAAGCCAGAAATTATCAACATGCTGAGCGGAATTGTAGAACACGGTAATAAAGGGTAAAAACTATTAATGTCGGTATGAATGCATCGCATCGCTAGAATATGATTATGTAAGCAGTGCGCGCACAGGAGGGATGGGAGGCATCGGGCTGTAGGGTCCCGACCAGACCCACTGGAAGATAGGGGTAGTGTCACAGAGTCCATAGATGTAGTCTCGCGCACCAAATTTTGGTGCGTCGGACTACGAGAGAAGACAGACCACTTCACCACAGATCAATTGTATAGCTTCCTGCAGACAGGAGGACGTACAGGATCACGGTGAACACCAATGTGCATTGCTTGAACCATCGCATTTGTACAGGTGAATCCACAGAAAACGTGATTTGGCGGAACTGCATGGAATTATCTTTACCCTGACCTGCCGATCCAAGATGCCGGGATTGCAGAACATTGGTGGAGAGATTATGGGAAGTACTATCCCCCTGCGTGCGGCGTTACGTTTACCCTCAACACTAATGCCGGTTTCCCCGCATTCCCTGCTGCTGCATCGCATTGGCTGCTGTAATCTGTTCACTGCAATTGGATCGGGAGCTGCACAGTAGATGAAGCTGTTATGGGAATACTTTGCCTATTAAAGCGCCAGTCGCCCCGGGGTGTTGGGCTTTTCACGTCTCGACAGACTGTGACTACACCAGCAATTCAACATGGCGCCATCCAAAACAAACGACACGAACGACACGAACGACTCAAACGGCTCAAGTGGCCATGGCCTGAAAGGCCATGGCGTAAAGAAGGGCACTGACAGATTCGACCCCAACTTCACTGACCATGTCATTGGCCTGATGAGCCCCGACACGAAGCCGCGGCACCGGGAGATCCTTACCTCACTAATCCGGCACCTGCATGACTTTTGCCGCGAAATTGAGTTGACGCAGGACGAATGGGTGATTGGCGTCAACTACGTCAACGAGATTGGCCAGGCCTACAAGAAGAACCGCAACGAGGCGTGGAGGGTGTGTGACATTCTCGGCGTCGAATCGTGAGTGTCTAGGCGAGAGTGAGTGCAAGGCTTGGGATGGCGGGTGCTGACTCACCAGCCTCGTCGATGAGATCAACCACAAGATTATCACCGCCGAAGGTGTTACGCCGACATCCTCAGCCATTCTGGGGCCGTTCTGGTCGCCCAATACGCCCTTCCGCGAGCTCGGCGCATCCGTGATTCAGAACATGCCCGCCGACGGCGAGAAGACACTTTTCCACGGTGTCATTCGAGACGCAGAGACGGGCGCAGCCATTCCAGGTGCCGTGTTTGACATGTGGCAGGCCAGCACTAATGGCAAGTACGACGTATTTGATCCAGAGCACCAATCGCCGCACAACCTACGGGGCAAGTTCCGTACCGACGACGACGGCTGCTTCTGGTTTTACTGCCTCAAGCCGACCGAGTATGCCATCGACACCACCGGGCCGTCGGCTGAGCTGCTGCGCATCATGGGCCGCCATCCGTTCCGCCCAGCACACATCCACATGATGGTCACACATCCTGATTACATTGGCGTGACTGCGCAGCTGTACCCAAATGACGACCAGTATCTCGAGACGGACACGGTAGCTGCGGTCAAGGAAGACCTGGTTCTCGACTTCCAGCCTATCACTGACGATCCCAATGGCGCTGTACTGGATGTTGAGTACAACGTGCGCATGCTGTCCAAAAAGTACGACCCTAACTCGACCATGTTGATGGGGAATGCAAATCAGAACAACTTTTGAGCGTTTTGGGTTTTCCATTAGCCAGTTAGTTTTAGTACTTGTTTGAGCGCTTTATTCTTCTTATGATTCGAAAATAGCAAAATTGAGATGCTTTATGCGAGACATGCTTGGGAAAAAATGGCGTCAATATGGTCCGTTAAAATAAATACTGTCGGTATCCCGGGTCCTGTCGTGATCACGTGTGGTTCGGTTGTACGTTGCAATGGTTCGGCAGCACTCTAGATCCTGTACGTCCTCCTCTTCCTTGAGGCGGGTATACAGTTGATCTGGTGGTGAAGCTTGTCTTTTCTAAATCTGTTGTGGGCGCGAAGCCCTTACTTAGCTAAGTCAGGACGGAAGAATGGCTATTCCGTTCGCCGCCCCACTTGCAGACTCGACTGCTGTACCGACAAATACAGTTGTTAGATCAAAGAGACAAGAACTTATTTAGCCCCGTGCGGTTATTCCCATTGTTCCTGTAATAATCACATTTCGGTCTTGCAACTGCTCCAAGCTCGTCGGCACGGCTCTGCAAGGCAGAAAGCTTTTATCGAAGCCTCATCCATCTGTTGGGACGGCAATACTGATGCGCTGGGTGGTGTTCATGGTTTGTGTCCAAGCGGGATTCAGTCATTTTGGCGTCTTTCTGCCCCGCATTCTTATGGCGCAGGCACTAAACAAAATTGAGTGGGGTCAAAACAAATACGTTATGACGTAACTAACGTAGGTGATAACTAAGCGAGTGGCGCAGACAAGCGAGTGGCGCACTTCCCACAACCCTTACAACAAAAAGAGTCATTACGCAACCACAACAAGTGAAATCAATTCAAATCACTCTAAACTGTATACATCAGGCATCTCTACTTCCTTCTGACAAGTGCGCGCATTATGTCCTCTCTCGCCGCAAGTGCCACAGCGCCGTCCATCTGGCTCAGCCCTCCTCTGCCGACCGCTCCTTGCCTGTGTCTCCTGCTGTATTTGCTCCTGCAAGCCCTTCTCATCTATTAAATCATGCCCTTCTTGAACTGTAAGAGATCTTCCATGCCGTACACGTGTCTTTTTTGCTCTCCGGCGTTTGCTTAGTGCCGCATTTGCTTGTTGAAGCGTTCGAACCTCGGCCGCTAATAAGGCGTAGGAGTGCATCATCGCTTGCGCACCCTTGGCAAACTGGTCAATGGCAATGAAAATTGGCGTTGGCGAACTGCCTTTGCTTTTCCATGTCGTTCGGCGCGCGTCACGACTATAGATGGGGTGATAATGCCGATTGCAAAGCCAGTCTCGTCAAAGTTGTACAGGTCTGCGTCGGCGATGCCGTACTTGGCGCGTAGATTCTGCACCAGCGCGAACCACGCTCTGATTTTTTCAGGATCTTCGCAGAGGGCTCTCTAGTAGTCGTAGGCACGATTAAAACGCGTCTGGTCTGGTTGTCGCTTAACAAAGTTGGATGCCCAGCGCTTTCCGACGCGTCTCGCGTCGCGCTCTGCGAGCAAAACATTGGCCATATCTTCCACGTCCGCCAACCTGGGAGGAAATCCTCGCGCATCTAAGTCGAGAATGTATTGGAGAAGAGCCTTCTCTTCTAGCTCTTTTAATTTCGAAGAATTGGCGCGGGTGTCGTGTCGAGCGCGTCGGCCGTTCATTCTGTAGCGTAAGCTGGTTTCAGCAACGCTGTAGATTCTTGCAGCGGCTCGGCGACATAGATTCTTGTCTTTCTGGATAGCCTGGATGGCTAAGAGTAATTGGTTTTCTTTTGAAGTTGATGTCATTGTTTGTTATAAAGAAATGTTGTTGTTGGACCGCTGGACCAGGGCAGGACAGCTGGGCTACTCAGACAAGGACTTGGGCCCTTCGCACGCGCGCGCCCATTTTTCATTCAGTGAAGGACCGGTTAGTAAGCGGCCGGACCTTCGGGGAAACTCCAGTCCGACGCGCAGGGGCATATCTCCTGCGCGCAGACGCTGGCGCCCCTTTTCACCTTTAGACTGAGAAAAAGACAGACCCGAATTATCACCAGATTTTGTATTACCTATTGCGCGCTTCTTGTTTATTTGTTACTCATTGTTTACCCTGAATTGACCCACAGTTGTGTTGTAGGTAGAGGATAAATATTTTATGAAAAGTGCGCCACTCGCTTGTCTGCGCCACTCGCTTATCACCTACGTTATCGTATTTCTACACAGTTATTACAGGCAACCTGGCCAGAGGGACGATGAAAAATGGGTCCTGGTTGAGGTATTTATGCCTATTACTATGTACCTGTGACCGATGTGTGGCGTCCGGAAATCCCTGGAAATCCCGCACAAAATCAGGGGTAAAGAGAACTATTACGCGCATTCCCGAGAGGGACACAGACACAAGCAACAATCAACTGGTTACCCGAATATCATCTGACAAACCTCTTCACACGTTAGCAGAGATCCCCGGCTGAATGGTCTCCAACATTGCCAGAAGGTCCTCAAACACCTTCTTCTGCACCTTCTCGCCCCATTTCCCCGAAATGTGGTAGGCGGGTTCGGCCACGTGGCAGTCGTTGAGAAACTTGCCGTGGCTTACTGAGCCCTTGAAAAGACCATCTAGCTGTGTGCGGCAGCCCACCTCGGTTTCCCGCGCAAAAAGTGACTCGCTGATTCTGGCGCTTGTGGTGTAGTTCTCGCGCATGAGACTAGACTTGCAGAAGCTGGGATTGGGTGAGTTAATGATGACAAGTGGCCGGTCGGGTGTCTTCTCGCGTGCCGCGTTGTCGCGGACGGCCAGCTCTCGCACCACGTAGAGCACAATGGCCTTGCTGAGTGCATATCGTCCGTCCATGGCAGCTGTGCTCGCATTGTTGAGCTGCTGGATGAGATTGGCGCTGCCGTCAGGTGAAAGCTCCTTGTACGGGGCAAAGTAATGCAGCGAACTGTTGACCGTGACAAAGTGGCCCGGTTGACCGGTCAATCTGGCCGAATCGCGCAGCTTCGGCAGCAGAAGCAAACACAGCAGAAACGTACTGACGACGTTCACGTTGAGGTTGTTTTCTATGCCGCTAGGGCCTTGGCGAAAGGTCGCCGTCATAATGCCTGCATTGGCCAGTACACCATCGAGGCGAGGAAGCTCATCGGTGGCACGACGGGCAAAAGCTTTCACGGAGTCGTGGCTGTCCATGTCGAGATGCCAGACTTGGATCGACTCGTCGGAACGCTTGGAAGCCCGAAGAATCTCCTTCTTTGCCGCTTCACCCTTGTCCAGACTGCGCACAGCCATGATCAGCGTACCGAGTCCCATGCGTGAGAGGTGTTTGCTCGTCTCAAAGCCAAGGCCGGTGTTGGAGCCTGAGACGATGATTGTCTGTTCCGCGATACTGCCAGGTGGCTTGGGTAGCAGCAGCTGCTTCGCCAGCAGATTCGAGCGCAGGACAGTTGTGAAGCCATGAAAAGAGTCCATATTTTAAAACTAGGGTCAAAGACCATGAATGTGAATGAGTGATAATTCATGTCCCAGAGACAGCGTTCTTCAAAGTATATAAGCCCTTTCGGGCATATTATGTCCTTGCGCCAAGCTACGCTGGCAAAGCCGGGCGGAGCTATTAAGTCCGCTCCGTCATGTGGCGGAACAACTCCAAGACAGTCCGTCATCTCCGATTATCTCTTCATGGATTCGAACAGGGTCGAAAAACGCAATAGGCCACCGCTATCCTGCGAGGCCTGCCGGGCTCGCAAGTGAGACAGGCTTCCGCTTGCGGATTTCTTTGTTGCTGACATCAATTGAGGCTCAAATGCAACCGCGAGCTGCCATGCGACACCTGTGTTCGGCGCAACAGGGCCGGACTATGTCTGTATGCTTCCAATTCGACACGCTTGCGTGGGACTCCGCGATCTGATAACCGGAAGAGCGGCTTGGTGGAGCGGCTGGCCCAGCTGGAAGTCCTGGTGTCGTCGATACTGCCGAGTGACGACGGCCAGAAGAAGGGCAGCAAACCCGAAGACGGACGGCCTCCCCGAACAGCAGCATATGTCGATGAAAACCACTGGCGGGCTATCCTCGAAAGCATCCATGAGGTGAAGGAACACCTACCAGGGTTTAGCCCGGGGACAACGACCGGTAGACCACCGGACGACGAGCTTCTGTTGATACCACAGTCGTCGACGCTGAAAGACATTCTCAGAAACCTTCCCCCACAACCCATGTGCGATCTTTTACTCTCACAGTATTTCAATGCCCGCTTCCAGATCTTGGGCATTATCCATCCGGCCCGGTTCCAGAGAGAGTATGAACGATTCTGCAACGATCCACAGCAAGTGTCGCCCCTCTGGCTGGCTCTCCTCCTTGCGATTCTCGCCATTTCTGCAGCGGTACGGCAACTATGCCAGCCTTCATCAGATGCTTCAAATTGCTCTGTGGCTATGCTGCAGGAACAGACTACGCGCTGCCTCGTTCTGGGTAGCTTTACCACGGCATCTGCCCGCGAATACACGCTCGAAACGCTATTGTTGCGAATGCAGACCAGCTTCCTTCTTCGTCGTCAAAACTCGCCCCCGACACAGTTATGGTTCGATATGGGCACCGTCCTGCGCCAAGCCGTGCGCCTGGGCTATCACCGCGATCCTGCCAACCTCGTGGGCGAACAGGACGTTATTTCGGTACTCGAAGCCGAGATGCGCCGCCGTGTCTGGATCAGTACGGTGCAGATCGACGCCCTTTTATCCTTCCAAATGGGCTTGCCAAGCATGGTGTCAGCCGAATGGTGTGACGCACAGCCGCCACGCAATCTTCAGGACGCCGATCTCGACAGCTGCCTGACAACTTTGCCGCCTGCCCGACCCATCGACGAGCACACACCGGTCCAGTATGTCCTGTCTAAACAGGGCGTGATGTCTGTCTTCAAGAAAATTGTGGCACACGTGCAGCAGGCACGACCCAAGCTGGCGGCTCGGACAGCCTCCCTCGATACTGACATGCGTGCTGTCTATGCCGCCGTGCCGGACACTCTTCAAGGCCGTGATGTCCGCCGCTGTACAATGGACACGTCTGCGCAGATTCTCGACCGCTGCTCTATTGAACTGTTGTATCTCAAGGGCATTATTGTGTTGCACCGCGACGCCATGGAGAGTGGTGAAGAACCAAGCCGCCGCACTGCTTGTGTTGAGGCTGCTCTCGCGGTGCTCGATCGCCAGCAAGATCTGCACGAGGCCACGCAGCCCGGTGGTCGGCTGCAGGACGATGGCTGGATGCTGCTGTCGCTGATAGTGCACGACTTTTTACTGGCCGCCATGGTTGTCTGTCTGGATGTATCACGGAGAGTGCAGCCATCGCTAGACAGCTCTGATCTGGTCGCCCGTGAATATCGTGCTCTGAAGGCGTCGCAGAATTTCTGGCTGGCCCGTGAGAGTGTCTCGTCCGAATCGCATCTGGCTCTGCTAGCGTTGACCCTGATGTTGAACAAAACGGAGCAGCACGTGTCAGTTGCGCCGGCGGGCACCAGCACCCAGCCTCTCTTTGAATCCTACTCTGGACTATTGGAGCCCTTGTTTCCGGATCTTGAACTTCCGTATGCCGAGCCGATGGCGCACATGATTGACGGTCAGGAGGTTCTTGATTGGGTAAGCACGATAAATTGAGGCAAGTGAGGGAAATGTACTGACTTTATAGGATTTGCTCGACCAGTACTTTCAAACGTGATGTGGTTTTTGCCTCCTATATTGAGGAGACGATGAAAATCCTCACAGCAAGACGCGTTAAGAGGAGGAGTGGGGTGAAGAAGTTATCTCTGTTTTGGAAAAGCGGATTACTCCCAGCCAACAGATCTCAAAAAAAAAAAACTGCAACTTGCTACAGTATTTACGGTACCATTTATCTGTCCCTAGCCCAGCCTGGCAGCGCCCTCTACTGGATCTCCGCCTCAAATAGCGTCTTATCATCATCCCCTTCCTCATCAGTCTCGCCGTCGTACACCTCCTCCACGTATTCCTCATCGTAGTCATCATTGTCCTTCTCCTTAAACACTCCGCCTTCGACCTGTTCCATTTTCTCGCCATCTTCGTCGACCTCCCATTCCTCAATAACGTGTGTGATGCCGACCTTCCCTAGTCCCTTGCGGATGACATGACCGCGATGCGCACAAAGGCGGGCCAAAGGTCGCACTGCCGCCCGCCGCGGATCAACCGGCGGCTCGCCCTCTCCGTCCCAAAGCGACCTAGCCATTGCCCCGGTGAAGATATAGCCGATTAGGAGAGGAAGCTCGCTCGCATCCTGTAATAACTGCTTGGGGAACATGCGCTGTAACGTATCGGAGAGCTCTTTTTGCAGCATCTGGAGGGCCTCCCAGCAGCCTATGTGCATGGTGAAATAGTCGTACGAGACCTCGGAGATTTCGGCCTGCAGCGCCAACGCGATCTTGATAATAAAATTGTCAACGGCCATGGCCTTCTTGATGCTGGCGGTTCTCGAGTCCGTTTTCGACCTGTCGTGCACCATCGTGAAACTGTCATGCTCGTCTTTCCCTTCCCACTTGCTGGCCGCCACTATCATGGAAAAGTCTTCCTTAGTCAGGCCATCCCTGTGCCCGCTGCGCATGAGCTTCATGAAACGTATCGACATGGCTGCTTGCGTCGTGAGCTTCCGTGGCTGCCGAAAACCCGCCGCGACCTGTCGCTTCCCGCGCTTCTTGCGCGTTGGCAGCTCGTTTGCCTCCGGATAGCCCATCCACTCGCAGTAGTTCTGCAAGTCGCAAATGGTGTTCACTGGCGGTTCACCAGTAAACAAGCCCTTGTTGCCCTGGATGGCGAGCATCAACTCCATGTCGTCCCAGCGTACCGTCTCCTGCGGCAGGTCGCGTCGCATGGCGTAGTACAGATCACCCATCAGGACGGTCGTGTTCCAGGCCTGCATTAGCTCCACACCCAGTTCGTGGAAGGACGTGCGCATGTAGTGTACCCACAGACCGCAGTATACGGCGTGCATGTGCATGTAGAGCGAGGGGCGCACGGGCTGATTGAGTTGTCGGCTGGACAGATGGCCGAACTGCTGACTGGACTGGTGGTTGTAGTTGGCGATTGGGTCGTTGTCCCAAAACTTGGAGAGCCGAATAACCTCCTTGAGCTTGACGTCGTTGCAGGGTGGCCAGTCCTTGTTGCGCAGCCCCTTTTCCTGGTTGTAAGCCATGGCGGACGCCATGGCCTCGCCCACGAGCTTGTTCCAGGCCCGCATCTCGCGCTGCGGCCGCAATGACACTGGCCCATGCAGCACCCGCATTGTGTCCAGCAGGGCCTGCAATCCAAACGCAGCCCAAAAGGTCAAGTCTCCATTCTTGAGTGCCAGCATGGCGCCACGACTGATCTCATCTTCAAAGGGTTGTGACTTGAACATCTGCTCCATCATGCCCATGTCGCTTAGAAGCTCTAGCAGCGCCACTTTGTCCTGCTGGAATTTGGTACGCGCAGAGAGGCCCTCCCTGCGTAGGCGGGGATTGTACCACCCGTATTGGCCGCCATAGCTTTGGACCTGGCCGGGGTGGTAGGCGCGACGGAAAATCTCAAGGATCTGCCAAACCGGCTGCATGCAGTGGTCGGCAACGTCAAACGTGTCGACGCTGACCTTGCCCGGGGCGCGCTCGTGTGTGTTGAATTCCTTTGACTGGCCTGAGCAGGCCGCCATGTAGTAGACGTTGATGAAGCGCAAATAGCCGCCATTCTTGCGGACGATGGGTGCCACGGCCTCGTCCATCTCGCGCACCAGTGCAACAGTCGTATTGGTAGCCACGCCAGCGGCCGCAAGGCCAATCGTGTTGCCCTTGTAGCCGCCCCAGAGGCCCTTGATTCGAGCACGGAGAGCGAGCGCGTCCTTGAAGAGAGCCGAAAAGGCCAAATACGCATCCTCAATAGAGTCCTCGGCCTCGAAAACATACTCGGGCCAGGGCTCGTTGACATCAATCGTGCTCAGAAAGGCAATCGCGTCGTAAACTTCCAGCTCGGCGAACGGATTCGTCTTGGTCGGATGCGGCATGCCGAAATTCTCGTCGGGCTGGTCGGCTGGGTCAAGCAACGATCGCACGGCCTTGAAGATCTTCTCAAACAGGCTGACATGGTCTGTCGTGTCCGTCGCAGACAGATCGACGCCATCATTCTGAATTGGCAGCGTGGTGCAAAATGACCTGCGGACGCGGACGAGCCGCGAAAGAGTCGTCACGATCTTTCCCGGGATGACCACTGGCTTGGGGTCGCGGACTGCAACGATGAAGTGGCACAGAGGAAGAACGTCTTTGATAGCAAGTGTGTGTTTGTAAGGTGATTTGGCTGCCTTCATCTCACTCCCCGGGCTCCCGCCAGTCTGCCCCTTCATCTGCTTGCGTGCCTTGCCCTTGAGGCGGCCTGCTTTTGGCTTCGCGACCGCTGCAAGATCATGCAGTGGCGTCGTGTAGCCATGCTCTCTAGCCGTGCGGACGAGCCACGACGCGAAGATGGCTGTGTCGTAGGTGTACAGGTCGTATGTTGTCTTCAGCGACTCGCACAACATGGTGTAAATAGATGGAAGAAGAAATCAACGCTCAAAACAGTGAATTCGCGAAGCGCACGGATACAACAACAATACCAAATGGCAAACGACTGTCTTATATGGCAGGCGAGGACGTCGGCGTCGGATTAATGTTTGGCCCGAGGGCGCGGACCATGGCAAGGGTATTCCTGATTACTAAGCCAGCTCTATCTGGGTACGTCGACAGCCAACTGCCCAAATGTCTTGTCTAGAAGGCAACTGTGCTACGGTTGTCTCGTCTGACGGCACACAAATCTGAACGATGCATGCAGAAATATCGGCTGCAGAATCACCTACCATTGTTTTAATTCCGGTATTCTGCTGCACCAGCACCTTTTTCGTCAAGCATATGCAGCTTGGGCCAGCTTCAGCGACACCATCACGGCTGCCTCGGCACTTCCGACCACCGGCGGACCCGACTCCGTCTTCTGGCTCATGGTCTACGGAATCCTGACCACAGTCGGCTCCATTGCAGCCAGAATTCTCAACCAGATCGACTACGCCCGTTTCGCCACCGACCCGTCCACGCCATTGCGGGCCAGGCCGTTACTTTTCATGTCTATGGCATTGTCTGCTCCTTCATTGGCATTCTCGTCACGGCTGCGAAGCAGAAGCGCTTTGGCGAGGCGCTATGGAATCCGGCGGCTGTGCTGAGCGAGCTGATTGGGCTGGATCCGTCATCGGGAACGCGCGCCGCCGTTTTCTTTGCCGGCCTTGCCCTCGTCATCTCCCAGATCGGCGTCAATTTCCCCGGCAACGTCCTTAGCGGCGGCTTCGATCTGGCCGCTACCTTCCCGCTCTTCCTCGATATCCGCCGCGGCGCCTACATCACGGCCATTTTCAGCACCGCTGTCAACTCGTGGAGGTTGGCCAATACGTCAACCACACTTTTGAGTGTCCTGTCATCGTACTCGGTGTTTCTCAGGCCCATCCATGGCCAGCATGATGGTCGACACCTATCTGGTCGTGTGCCGCCGCAAGATCTCGGTGAATGACCTGTACCGGGGTAGCTCGTCCAGAATCTACTGGTACAGCTATGGTGTGAACTGGCATGCACCAGCTGCCTTACGTTTGATTCTTTTTGTTTGATTGTTGTCTGTTTGATTTCTTTTCTTAATTCCCTTTTTGGATTCTATCGACACGTTCTGACTAAGCATTGGCTCTGCGGTTTCGTTCCCATAATGCCCGGCTTCATTGCAACCGTCAACACATCCGTCAGCGTGTCGGACAGTGCGACCGAGCTCTATTACATGGACTACCTGTGCCAGCGCCACAGTATTTGCGCTGCTCCACAAAGCTTTCCCCAGCCGCAGCCTCGACAACTTCGTCCTCGATGGCACGTCGGCCGGGCAGAGAATCGCTGCGTCGCGGGGCAAGTGGGACAACACTCAGTACGAGAACCACCTGGAAAAGGACGTTGACGTGCGGGAGGATGAGGTATAGGTCTGGAAATTGTATATTCTAATCACACAAATAGAAAAAACACAAGAAATACGAACACAAGACTTAACTGCTCAGTCACTCTGGTCGTCGGCCACTGTCCAGTGCGTCTCAACCTGAGTTTTTACCACGATACCTTGTTTGGGCCGCCGCGTGGGCGGCCCTGACGGGGTCAGCTCTGTCTGCGAGCCCTCGGGGCTTTCGAGGCCATCGTTTCCCCGCGAACTGCCGCCCTTGACTACTGTGTCCATGGCAAAGCTCTCGCCGACAACGCCGTCCCCAAGGCGGACGTGGCGCGAGTCCTTGCCGTAGCCCTTATCGAGGCGGCCCTCGGACGTGCTCGACTGGCCGTAGCGGCTCCTCGTCATGACGCGTGACTTGAGCGAGCGCAGCATCGGCAAACTAACGCAGAGAATGGCGAGATTGGGCTCGACGGCTGACAGAAAGTCGGCATAGACCATGGTGCCGGTCAGGTTGGTCGCAAGCTTGACGGTAGTGAGCGAGACGATGCGGGCAATGGCGACGACGCTGACGAGCAGGCCCACCAGCATGACTGCCGTCAGCATGATCTTGACCTTGGTCGAGGCCTTGAGCGACCAGACAGTAGGAATGGGGAGCGAGAGGATGATGACATCAGTGACGACATTGAAGCAGCCAATTGAAATAAAGCTAGCGACCTGACTGCCGCAGGTGCCTTCGATGTTGGTGTCGTAGGCGGCGGCAAAGGGGCGGCAGATGAGAAAGACTTGCAGGATGTTACCGACCGTCCAGGTGATGACAAAGGCGAGGGTGATTTTGGTGGCGAGCTTCATGACGGGTGTGACAAAGACGCGTAGGTAGAAGAGCAGGACGGAAACCTTGATGGTGAAGGCAGACGTGGCAAAGATGAGTTCGTAGCACACGAGGAGCTGGCGTGTTAGAAGCGACGAAAAAAATGAGAAGCCAGCGAGAGGAAAGAAGAAGCAAGAGAAATGCAAAAGACAACAGCTCACCCGCAAAATCATAGGCACGTTTGTGGCGGCTTCCGCCAGCGGGTAGCCGATTCCGAGCTGACTATCTGCGGCGGTCAGTTCTCCGTCTAGAAGAAAAATAAGAAAAAGGCGAGCAGACGTACACATTCCCGAGATAATTAACATGCCGAGTCCCTGTGGCACTGCCAGCAGGATCGCAATGTCATCCCAGCCAATCTTGGAGCCCATAATGTACAGGCGCGAAAAGATGCGCAAGCCAACCACAACATAGGCTACAAAGGCTAGAATGCAGTTGACAATCAAGTGCGCCTTGACGGCCGGCAAGACGGGCATGACATCGTAGGCGACCATGATAGGCGTGAAAGATGTAGATGCGTTTGATGGACGGTGACTACAGGATTAACTTTGTCTTTGTACAATACGCGGCCAGCAGAAAATTCAACGGCGTCGCATCGAGCCGGCCGTCGATCCCACACAGACGTTACTGAATACGAGGCGTAGGCTAGGACTCGGAAATAACGGGAGCCGGGATCGTCTTTGTGGTGTGAAGTCGCAACGGCACGGGGCAGCCCCAAGGCAGTCCCGGTCGAGAGAGGCCTGTTTGCCTCCAGTCCCCCTTTCACTTGCAGGCATCCCTGCGAAAGTACGCTGCAGGATGCTAAGCGGCTTAATCAATCACAATGTTTTGTCATTTGTCACTTTGGTGCCAAGGAATTGTCTGTCACTTTTCGCTTCCCCGTTTCTTCCTCATTTTCCCGTTGTCCTTCTGCATTCTTCGACATTTCCAGGTTTGCTTTCTACCGATCACTTCTTTCCCGCTCCAACGGGTTACTTTTTCGCTGAACACTAATGAGCCGAGAGCCACGGAGAACCCATGCAAACGCACACAGACTTCTCTCCGGGTTTTGGCACAGACAGCAGGGCGCTGGCGCCAGGCGCCAGGCGACGCCATTCGGGTCCGGACCAGCGTCCAGCAAAGTTGTCCGTTTCAGTGGGCGGGGTCCTAGGCCCAGAACCGCCTAGCAGGGTCGTTTTCTGCAGCGCCCCGCAGCGGGATGTATTCCTGTGGATTTGCACTTGTGTCCACTGCAACCTCCTCATCCTCATTTGTCGTAACACTGCAATAATCCCGCAGCCACAAACAGTGCGACATATCTACGACGTGCCTCAGCCATCATCATGCAGCCCCTGAACCACATACCAAAGTCCGCTGGGCGCTGCGACTTTGCGTGCCCACTAGCGGGTCTAGATGGACCTGCACGACGCGATGTCGGCGACCGGCCCTGGGGCTCGGCCGGCCATGGCTGGGGAGCGTGTTATTGGGTTGACCGCAGACTGCCGACCTCCCCATTCCTCGTCCGCTGTTTGATACTAGCTCTGTCACATTCGCTCTCTTCCTAGCCTCTCCAATCACGTCAGCCTTCTCCCTTCTCTTCTTCAACTCTCCAATGACACACTTGTCTCCATTCTCGACTCTCTCATTCTCTCCTGTCCAACCACTCCGTTCCACAACTATGGACTCCATCTCTCCTCAGTATGACTACATAGTCGCCGGCGGCGGCACCGCCGGTGTTGTTGTCGCTGCCCGTCTTTCTGAAGACCCAGCCGTCCATGTCCTACTCATCGAGGCTGGCGCCGATCGCTCGCAAGACCCCCTCGTCCTCACGCCCGGCCTCGCTATCGCCCTCTATGGCAAGCCGGAATACGACTGGAATTTCGAGTCCGTGCCGCAGTCGATGCTCAACGGCCGTGTCATCAAGCAGGCCCGCGGCAAGATGCTCGGCGGCTCCTCTGCCCTCAACTTTATGATGACCGTCTATCCCAGCCGCGGCCTGCTTGACGCTTGGGGCGCTCCGCTTGGCAATGACGGCTGGTCTTACGACACCCTCGCGCCCTACTTCCGCAAGTTTGGCACCACCGAGCCGCCGCCGCCCGTCACTGAGACCGTCTGCCGCACCGCCGCGCAGTACGACCCGGCCATCACCGCCATCGAGACCGGCCCACTGCAACTTTCCTACGGCGAGGGCCACTCGGTCAACAACACAGCCTGGTTCGACGCTTTTTCCGCCCTCGGCCTCGGCGCCACCGCAGACCCGCGCACCGGCGCGGCCATTGGTGCCTTTCAGCAAACCGCCTCGATCGACCCCAAGACCAAGACACGCAGTTTTTCCGCTACTGCCTATCTGACCGAGGCTGTGCGTGCACGGCCTAACCTGGTTATCTGGACTGAAAGCGTGGTTGAGCGCGTGCTGTTCGACACCAACGGCCCGGGTGAAGTCGTGGCCACGGGCGTCCGTGTCCGCACTGCGGCCGGCAAGACCCAGGATGTGCTAGTGAACAAAGCCGGAGAGGTCGTCCTGGCCGCCGGCGCCCTGCATACGCCGCAGCTGCTCGAGCTGTCGGGCATCGGCGGCGCCGCCCGCCTGGCCCAGCTCGGCGTGCCCGTTGTGGTCGACAACCCCAACGTCGGCGAGAACGCGCAGGACCACCCGATTGTCTGCCAGAGCTTCGAGGTCGCACCCGGCACCGCTTCGGGCGACGTCCTGCGCGATCCCGCCGTGCTCCAAGCCGTCGTCCAGTTGTACCAGCAGAACGCAGGCGCCGGACCCATGGGCCAGAGTATCATCAGCTGCGCCTATGCGCCGCTCATCGACGCCGACGGCGTGCTCGACGATCCCGCCAAGGCGGCGCTATTCCAGACGTACCCCACGGCGACGACGACGCCTGTGCTCGACGCCACGCGCACCCTTATGACCGCGTCGGCCCCACCCCAGCCCGCCATCCAGTTCCTCCTCTTTCCGACCCAGGTCAACATCACCCCCCGGCCCGCCGATATGGCCGCCATCATCACTCCCTCCCGCCCCGAGAACTACATCACTATCATGACGGTGCTGAACCACCCCTTTTCGCGCGGCCACGTCCACGCGACCTCGTCCGCCATTGACGACCTGCCCGTCTGGGACCCCTGCTACAACGCCGAACCCGCCGACCTCGAGATCCTCGCCCGCGGCGTCCGCTTCGTTGAGACCCTCGTCCACACACCGCCCTTTTCCGCCCTCCTCCAGACCGATGGCGCGCGCAGCCCGCCCCTCGTCGCCGACTCCCTCGACAACGCCCGCGAGATCGTCCGCCAGGCCCAGATCTCCGTCTTCCACGTCTCCGGCAGCACTGCCATGCTGCCCCGCGCTGCCGGTGGCGTCGTCGACAACCGCCTGCTTGTCTATGGCGTGCGCAACCTGCGAGTGGTCGATGCCAGCATCTTCCCCATCGAGCCGGTCGGCAACATCCAGACTACGGTCTATGCCGTAGCGGAACGTGCTGCCGATATTATCAAGGAGGACCGCAAGTGAGCGTTGGCCGATCCATGTAGTGTAGTTGCAGCCAGCCCTGCTTTCAGTGTTTGATTTAGTAGCACTGCCATTTTTCTTTCACACTCATCCTTCAAACATCGCACACGTTGCTTTATTACAATAAATACATGAACATTACACAAGAAAGGAAATGCAACGTGGGCGTTCTATCGCTCATGCTGTGCATGCTGCCGCGCCCTTAGACGTCTTGGTGGACCACGTCGTCGTCGTCACCGTTACCTTGGACGTTGTCGTCTTCGTCTTGGTCGACTGGTTCGTCACCGTCACGCTCGCCGCCAGCGTCGACGTCGTCGTCTTGGTCTTGGTCACGATCACGCCCGCCAGCGTCGTCGTCACCTTGTCTGTCTCGACGTCCGTCACCGTCTTCGTCACCGCATCGGCTGCCACCGGTGTGGTCGTTGTCTTGACTGTTGTCGTCTTGACGCTAGTCGTCGTCGACCCAGGCTCTGTCGTCGTCGTGCCAGCCGTCTTAGTCGTCGTGGCCGCCACCACATCGGTCGTCGTCGTCGCCTTGAGCGTTGTAGTCTTGCCCGTGGTCTTGGTTGTCGTGACCCAGTCCGTCTCCGTCGTGCCGTCGAGCGTGTACGTCGTCTCCTTGGTCGACACCGACGTCGTTGTCTCTGTCACCGTGCTTGGCTTCAACGTCGTGGTCTTGCCCGTCGTCTTCGTCGCCTCCACCTCCTCAGTCGTGTACGTGCTGCCCGCAATCGTGACCGTCGACGTCTTGGCATCCGACGTGACCGTCGAGTACACTGTGCTTGTAGTTGTTGTCGTCAGGTACAGGTAGTCACGCTCGTACAGCTCGGCCCACCGCACCGCCAGCGCCGGACCTGACAGGCCCCTACGCTTCAACTTGGCTGCTGGCGTGCACGTTAGAGTCGTCGTCGACTTGGCTGTCTTTGTTGACGTCGTGAGCACCGTCACCGTCACCGTCGTCGCCTTGGCCGTCGTCGTCGTCGTCCCGCCGGCGCCTGTCGTTACTGTCACCGTGGTTGTCGTCGTCGAGCCGGCGGGCGTCACCGTCTTGATCGAAGTCGTCGCTGTCTCCACCGTGTACGTAGTCGTCGACGCCTTGGCCGCAGTGCCCGTGACGGTGCTAGTTACCGTGGTGGTAGCCTTGACCGTGGTGTCGTCACCAGCAGCCGTTGCGGTGGTTGTGACCGTAACGGTATCGAACTCGGTCGACGTCTTTGTCACCGTC
Organism: Leptographium flavum; assembly: GCA_963580335.1. Lineage (NCBI taxonomy): Eukaryota > Fungi > Ascomycota > Sordariomycetes > Ophiostomatales > Ophiostomataceae > Leptographium > Leptographium flavum. The sequence goes on along the minus strand of OY756930.1, from coordinate 5,460,749 downwards.
GAGCCCGAGACGGTTGAGCCGAGGCTAAGTGTCTCTGTCGTCGCCTTGGTTGTCGTCACATCATCCTCAACCAACGTCGTTGCCTCAGTGACCGTTGCTTTGACCGTCGTGGTCTTGGTCGTCGAGTCGGGCGTGATGGTTGTGGCCGCGTTCACCGTCGTGGTTTCTGCAATGGTGGTTGTTGTGTCGGCAGCGGTTATCGTCGTGACCGTCGTGACCTTGGCAATGGTAGTGCGCGAAGCGTACGCCGTGTTGGTGGCGTACAGCGTCGTGGTCAGGAGAGTCGTCGACAGCGTGGACGAGGTCGATGTGGATGTGGCTGTAACGATCGTGGCCGAAGTCGTCGCGATCGTCGACGCGTTGGCCGAGAACGGCGTCACATCGACCATGGTCATGTTGATCCACGACGTCGAGGCGAAAAAGGTGGCCAGCTCAAACTGGGCCGCCTCGTCGGCCGTCAGGAGCGTGACAAACGAGGCGCGCTCTGAAGTGTCCGAGCCCGCGCCGTAATTGTTGTACTCGCCAAACATGACGCCGTCCGTGTTGGGCGAAGTCTTGCTCCACTGGTTCCAGCCGGCTGCCTCAACACAGCTGCCCAGGTCGCTCTCGATGAAGGCCACACGCGCGTAGCTGTTCCACGGACGGCCCAGCGAAATCTCTTCAAACGAGGCACCATCGGCCGGCGTCACCGTGCACTGATCAAACACGAAACCGCCCGCTGTCGTGTTAGTCGTGCGCTTGTCGGCCGTCAGGTTGATGCCGTCTTCGTTGGGCGAGATGGTGCTCGACAGAAAGTAGGCCGCGCCGTTGCCGTAGATCATGTCGACGTTGCCCTCAAAGTACGAGTTGTACGCAAAGAGGTAGCCGCTGATGTACAGCGAGTCCTGGTTGCCGTAGACCTGGCAGCCAAAAAGCGAGGCGTACTTGCTACTGGCGACTGCAAAGCCGAGCGACGCATAGTCGTCTGTCGTTCCAAAAGTGTTGGCAAAGTTGATGTTAACGGCCTGCAGATAGTTGCCCTTGGCGTAGACCGTTGCCGAGTCCGAGTTGCTCTGGTCGGCCCCAGTGTCGACGCCGCTGGCATACGTAATGGTCACCTGGTTGGCCGACCAGTCTGACGAGGCGTTGCTGTAGCCCATCAGAATCGTCGTGCCCGACTTGCTGAGTATCAACTGCTCCTCGTAAATGCCCGGGTAGATGAACACGATGCCCGTCGTCTTGCTGCTGGTCGGCAGTGCATCGAGCGCCGACTGAATCGTGTCGTACGTCGTCACGCCGGCAATGGTCGTCTTGGACACCACGTAGGCACCGGTCGGGGGAGTCGTGCCGTCATAAACCCATGCATCGGTAGTGTTGGTCGTCGTCGTCGTCGTCGTCGCCACCTGCGGCGTCGCAATCGAGTCCCAGTTCGTCAGGTCAATCCACGACGTGCTGTCCATGACTGTGGCCAGCGGGTACGTGTCGCTCGTCAGCAGCGTGCAGTTCTCAAAGGCCTCGCGTGCCGCCGCGTTGCTCTCCCAGTTACCTGGGCCCGAGTTGTTGTATTCCACAAACGTGATGTAGTCAGTATTGGGTGACGTCGTGCTCCAGACCTTCCAGCCCGCCGGCTGGATGATGCTGTCGAGGTAGCTGTTCTTGACCACCACCAGCGCGTACTCGCTGTAAGGCCGGCCGAGGTACACCAGCTGCGTTAGATCGTCCGTCGCGTTGGCAGCCGCCGTGAAAAGGCACTGGTCGAAAATGTAGCCGCCAATGGCCGACGACGACGCGCGGCTCTGCGCCGTGATGGCAGACTTGGCCCGCTTAGCGCCCACGGTGCAGCCCTTGAAGTAGGCCTTGCTGTAGCCCCATATAAAGTCGATGGCGCCCTCAATGTAGCAACTCTCGTAGTACTGGTAGCCCGTCTTGGTGTTGGTCAACAGCGTGTCCTGCCAGCCGATGAAGGAGCAGCCGTAGAAGCCTGTGTGCGTGCTAGCAATGCTGGCCGCCAGCGTCACGTAGCTCGACGTGGCGCCGTCCAGGTTATCCGAGTTGACAATGTCCACGTTGTACATGGAGATGGTCGTGCTCGTCGTCGTGATCACCGCTGTCTCCGCGTCGCTGTGGCCCGTCGGGAGCGGGCTGACAGACAGACCACGCGCGTATGCAATGGTCACCGTGTTGCCCTTGTACGTCGAGCCGGGGCTAGCCGTCGTGTAGCCAATGATCATGACCGGACCGTCGCGGTTGATGGCCGGCAGCTGCTCGACATAGTAACCAGGATAGACAAAGATGATCTGCGTCGTACTGTCATCTGGCAGGCTATTCAGTGCGTCCGTAATGTTGCTGTAGGTGCCGTTGTACGAGCCGTCCTTGGACACCGTCACCGCGCCCGAGGGCGGCTCCGTGCCCGACCTCGGGTGCTCCCACACGGCCGAGACCGTCGCCGTCGCAGTTACCGTCGCTGTGGATGTGCCGTTACCCGAGGTAGTCGTCGTCAGCGTCGTGCCCAAGCTGTAGCTCGGCGTGTAGTAATAGGCCGTCTCGTCAAGCCAGCTGCTGGTATCGCCGATAAAGTTGGCCAGCGAATAATCGGCGGCCTCGTCCGCGGTCAGATTGGTGGCAAACGAGGCACGCGCCGTCGACGACGTCCAACTGCTGGGGCCGCTGTTGTTGTACTCGCCAAAGGTGACATTGCCCGTGTTGGGCGAGCTAGTCGACCACTGCTCCCAGCCGGCCGACGCAATGTGCTTGTCGAGATACGAGTTCATGTAGACGACAATGGCGTACTGCGACCACGGCCTGCCTAGGTACGTCGCCCCATAAGTGCTGCCGTAGCTACTGGTGTAGGTGATGTAGCAGCTGTCAAAGACAAAGCCACCCGCCCAGGATGCGCTCGGGCGATTCTGCGCCGTGATAGCCGCGCTCTTGGTGTTACTAGCAATGTAGCTCTGGAAGAAGTAGGCCTTGCTGTAGCCCCAGATGAAGTCGACGCTGCCCTCGACGTAGCAGTTGCTGAACACCTGTACACCCTGGTTGACAAGCAGCGTGTCCTGGTAGCCAATAAAGGCACAGCCGTAGGCCGCAAAGGCCGTACCGTAAAAGTCGGCCGCTAGCGCCGCCGTGTTGGACGTCTGCGGATACGTGTTTGTGAAGTTGATGTTGTACAGCGCCAGGCCCGTGCCGTCCGTCTTCTTGGAGTTGATCACCGGCGTCTCCTCGTCCTCGTTGGCGCTCGTCAACTCACCATCGGAGAACTGGATCAACACCTTGTTCTGCGTGAAGTCGTTGGCAAACGTCGTCTCGCCGCGCAGTGTCACGAGACCGCTGCGCGTGATGCTGATCTGCTCCGTGTACGTGCCCGCAAGAATGTAGATCACATAGGCTTTCTTGTCGTTGGGCAGCGCCGCAATAGCCGAGGCCACCGTACCGTACTGGCCAGAGGTAGGCGTCGGGGCAACAGTAAGGGTGGCACCGGCCGTCAAGGAGGTGGACGTGGCCGAAGTAGTGGCCGTTGTGGAGTTGGAAGCAGAGGTGGTGGTAGAGGCCGTAGTCGTAGTGGACGAGGCAGTGTACGTGGTCGCCGCCGTGGTCGAGGCCTCCTGGTCAGCGTCGCTGGCCTGAATGGCCGCCAGCACGCCTGAGTCGATCCAGCTGGTGCTCGTGATCGCGACCGAGGGGTATTGGTTGGCCAGGAACTGGGTCAGCTCGTACGGCGCCAGGTCATCAGGGTCCGTGATATACGAGACCAGCGCGGCGCGCGAGGCCGTGTTGTAGGTGTAGCTGCCGGCGCCTGTAGTCTCATACTCCATGTACTTGTTTGCGGCCTGGTTGGTTGTCGTATCAAGATGCGCGCCGTACGCAGCAATGAAGCTAGGCAGGGAGACGTTGCGGTATAACACAACGGAGCCAGCCGACGAGGCGGCGCCCAGGTAGACATTGGTGTTGCTGTAGCCCGACTTTTGGATGACAGAGCACGAGTCAAACACCGTGGTCGAGTTGTACAGCGTGCCCGTGGTGCTATAGGTGGCGCCGCGAGTATACACCAGCAGGCCACTGGAAGCGGTGACGGTAATGGTGGACGCGAAAATGTACAGCGACGGGTACGAGTAGATGGCCTTGTCGGCGGCCTCAATGTAGGAGTAGGCAATGAGGCCGGAGGCGTAGCTGCTCGTGATAGCGACAGTGCCAGCAGCAACAAACTGGCAGCCGTAAAAGGCGTTCTTAGAGCTGCGCAGCGAGACGGCGCCAGCTAGCGAGGTCGTGCTGGGGTTGACAAAATTGATGTTGCGCCAGGTGGTGCCTTGCGAGGAGGAGGTGCCAAAAGACAGCGCAGCAACCGAGGTCGAATTGGTCGTAATGATGACAGCATTGTTTGCGTACTCGGTGCCACTGGCCGCAGTAGCCGTGGCCGCCGTCTCACCGACAACCGTGACCGTGGCGGTGGCCGAGACAACGACCGTCTCCGTGTACGTACCGGCCTTGATCGTGACTGTGGGGATAGACTTCGTCTGGGCATAGACAATGGCGGCGTTGATGGCTGTAAACTGGCCGCTTCCATCCTGGGCGACAGTGACGGCGAGCGAGTTGCTTGAGGCGGTCGAGGTGGATGTGGTTGTGGCCGACGTGGAGAGGGTCGCCGAGGTGGTTGTCGTGTTGGCTAAGGGTGCATTAGCGGCTGAAGTCGTCAACGCCGTGTTTGCAGCGTTGAGAGCAACATGAATGGCAAAGGGCGCAGGCGTGGGCGTGGGAAATGTGGAGTTTGCTGAGTGTAGCGTAGTAGAGAGGGTGAAATGGGAGGCAGAAGATGAAGCAGTAGTCGAAGGAATGGAGGAAATGGAGGTATTTGGAGTAATTGAAACAGTTAACGTAGAAATAAAAGTAGCGGGAACAGATGAATTAAGGAAAGAAACTGTGAGGTTCACAGAAGGCACAGAGGATACAAAAGACACAGAAGGTGTAACAGATATGTTGGCTGTTTGGTGGGCAAACGATGATGAATTGGACGGAACTGGATATGTAGATGGAGACACAAAGGCGGTGGAAGGAGATGCAGAGTGGTTGGCAGAAAATAAAGAGTTGGAAGAAATGGAAGGAGCAATAGAGGAAACAATAGGAGAGGAAGTAACAGAAGTAGGAAAGGCAGCGATGACGCTGGTGGGGCCAGAAACTGTGTGGACAGACGCAACGACAGATTTCTTGTACGTCCCATTCCTCGTAGAGCCCTTTGTGGCATTCGCAAAATCAAACGTGGAAGCAGACGTCAAGCCAGCAGCAGCTAGTTGGTGTGTTGAAAAATGTAACGAGTGTGCAGTTTCTGACAAAGCCGAAGAGGAAAGGGGGGAAACACCAAGAGAACGTGTGACAGTGCTAAAGGAGTGTGAAGCGGATGCTGCTCCGTCACTTGTGGGAGCGGACGTTGTCGCCAGCGCCGTTGCAACAGCAGCCGTCGACGGACAAGTGTAAACGGTCAGAACGCGAACGAGAGTGGTGGCCGCACCTTCTAATGCCATGACCTGGCCCGTGAGGGCCAGGACGAGCAGTGAGACAAACCGCATGCTGGGCAGCGGCGCGAAACAGAGACAGGATCGTGTTCGGGTCTGGTCCTATTCGCTCGAAAAAGTCCTCACTGCCAGGCACTGGGTGCGACAGAGGACAGAGGAGGACGAGGAGGACGAACAAAGGGGACCGTCGACAGAAATACCGGACCCTGGTCGTGGGAGGTAGTTGGCGAAAGTCCAAAAGGAGAGCGACACACCAAAGCAGCCAAGGCAGTGCGGCCGGTGGGACACTTCATTTATATGAACACGCTTTCTCCGTACATCGTACACTTGGTTATCACGAGCCTCGGCGTCGACGGTTGGGGTCCTTGGGACCTGTTGTCGAGGCCCACCGCGACGGCATCTCCTTGCACCATGCATCTGCTCGTCCAGGCCCCCAGTTCAGCCGGCCGCCTTTGCCCGCTCGTGCGCCGTGGCGAGGCAACTGCTTCCGGTCAGGTCCGGTGGCAAGAGAAAGGGAAGTAGAATACGTAAGATGCGGTATTCACAGCAGAATACGTACCGCGTGCAGCTGCCAGAGGACCTCGACTCCGCATCGTCCGCTCGCTGCCCCGGCCAGACTGTCGGGTGTGTCTCCATTTGCCATGTGCAGGGCCTAGCCCGGCGCGGGAATCGTCACCGTTGCGGTTAGGTCGTCCGTTGTTCCTGGCACTGGCCACTGGCGCCTCAATAGTGCCCTCCGGTTACACACGCTGGGCCAAGCGAAAGCGCCGAAACGAGTCCAGAGCTGAAAGATTAGTACAACGCTGTGGGCAGCGCTTGTCTAGAAAAGGGCGGAATGTCCCCCGCGTCTACCGGCCGGCATTGCTAGCAGCTGCAGATAGAGAGAATCTGTCTGCCCTGATTGGCATCAGTACAATTCCGGAAATTTGTGGCGTGGGCTGGCGCTCGACTATTTGCATACTTACAATGGTCAGAACACCTCCAAGTGGAAAATGCTGCTGCCCATCCGTCCGTCTGCAGTATCTTACGATGGGCGACCAAGATGCACGCTGCAGGTCCCAGATTCGTGAGGACATAGGCGTAATGTAGAAAAAGAGAACAGGTGAATTTCCAGCCCCAGAAGCGAGAATGGCCAAGTCTGTGAGACTCTCTGCATCACATGTGCTGAGAGCCCTTCCTTTCTGCTCCGCGGTATTTCCCGCCGTCAGACGAGGTGTGTTGAGCTGGCAGATACAAATGGAAATCCTCTTTATCGACCTCCAGATTGAAGAAGTCAATGGACACATGGCATGGGCCGTCTAAACGGTCTATGAGCACCCGCAACGAAGCCTTCCGCAGTGAATGTGTGCCGGATGCTAGGACAGACGTCGTGCTCACGTCCGCTTGCGACGTAACAGGCACACGATCGGATGTTGGGGGCGTAGATTGCCGCTGTTTGATGCCGCTGTCGAATCGATCGGGTCAGGTCGGCAGAAATTGAAATGCCCGATTTCGTAATAGCGCAGCTGACGAGGCCTGTTAGCGGCCAGCTGCAAAAAAACGTTCTGTTCTGGAGCCCTGCTAGAAGAGGGGTTCAGGCGCTTGCCGCTGCTATTTCGGTCATTCTGACGCTGTCCCAGCCGGAATACAGTAATACATTGCTCTAACGAATTCAACGTGCAACGATCTGTTTTAGAAAGTAAATACTGTCACACGGCTAGCGAAACAAGCGCACTACGTCCGCCGCATGTTCTCACAGTACATGCGTGTAAGAGGCACATTTGCAACTCTTCGTATCGCTTCCGCGTCGCTTTGACAGACGTTTGCGCAGCGCAGCTAGCTCCTGTCCAAGCCAAGTCAGCCACTAGCAAGACGTTCAAACGCCACTGCGCCAATCTGCGCCAGAGGGCTCTGGCCACGCAATCGTCCGCCACCGACGTGCTGTCGCTTTCGGTTTCGCGGCGGGCTGCACTCGGCCAGTCCGTGTAGATAGTTCTGCAGGTTCGGTAAGATACGTCCTGCATTGTCTGGGCGTCGCGATCTGCATGCCGACACCTGTGCTGCATGGCAGATCAGTGCCACTGGGACGGTTTGGTCAGCCGCTACGGGCAGGAACACGGCACAGGCCCACGCAGGGTCAAGGACATGGCTGAACAGCTCGTTGACGCGTCTAAGCGTATCTAACAGCGTATCTATCTACTCGGACAGCACGTTCACCGGCGACACCGGCGTGTTGGTCGTGTACAGCGCCACCACATTGTCCAGGACCTCGTGGTACGCGTTCTGCCAGGCCACATCAGTCCATGAGCCGACGTGCGGCTGCACGATGCAGGTCGGACACGTGCGGAAAAAGGGGCTGAAGTCAGCGACAGTCCGAGCTCAGAGTGTCAGAGGCGGGAAGTCGCATGCAGACTCACTTGATGTTGGGCTCGTTGTCAAACACATCCAGCCCGGCGCGGCCAATCTTTCCCGACTGGATGGCCGCAATCAGAGCTGCCTCGTCGACGACTGGACCACGGCCCGTGTTGACGAAGAAAACGCCGTCTTTCATCAGTCCAAACTCCCGTGCGCCAATCATGCCACGAGTCGCCTCAGTCAGCGGGCAGTTAACCGACACCACGTCAGCCGTCTGCAGCAGCTCGGCCAATGTGCTGCAGTAAGTCGCGCCCAGCTCACGCTCCTCGGCCTCGGACACCCGTGAGCGGTTGTAATAGCAGATCTTCATGCCGAACACGCCGGCTTTTTTGGCCACGTTCTGTCGATCCTGTCAGCGCGTCCCCGACACTGCGCAACCCGACCCGCCTCCTCCTCACCTTGCCAATCTTGCCCATCCCAATGATCCCCAGCGTGCGCCCCTTGGGGTCTGCCGGCGGCACCTTGGCCGACTTCCAGCGGCCGCTGCGTACCAGCGTCTCCGTCGTGTACGTGTCGCGCAGCACACTGAGAATAAGGTACAGCGTGATGTCGGCCGTCGCCTCGGCCACGGCATGGAGCGTGTTGGTCACGTACACGCCCTGCTGCGTGAACCACGCCATGTCAAACTCGCTGTAGCCCGCATTGACGCACGCCACGATCCGGAGGCCCGGTACCAGCGGTGCAAACAGCGCCGCGTCAAACGGGTCGTACCGCGAGTTGCCCATCATCAGCAACGCGCCGTAGAACGGGCCCGACGACGCCGCCAGCTCGGCCACCGCCTGGATCGTCTGCGTCCGGTCGACTGGCTGGAGCACCGTCACGTCAAAGTACTGAGCAAACGTGGCCTGGTGTGCGGCGTCAGCCCACGACAGCTCGCCAAACGAGAGGATCTTGGGTTTAGGCATGGTATCGGGAGGCAGTATGCGGTGCTGGCAATCAATTGTCCACTGTCCACTGTCTCGTCCATTTCGCCGAGCCTCTTTTATATCTGCTCCTCTTCCGCTATCCATCCTGCCCTCAGCCAGGCGCCGACTGCGGCGGCAATTTGTATTTCCCGAATCGGGTCATTCCGAGGCCGATCGGCTGCTTCCGGCTGTCACTTATCCGGTCAAGTCGGCCGACTGCACTCTTATAGAAACGTCATGGACCACGGCAGGCGACATCCGACAGCATCAACACAAACTTACACTAACAGCTCCAAATGGCCACTATCACCACCACCACGGTGCACGAGCACCAGGACACCGCGCACGTCCTACTCGCGTCCACCGCCGACAACCAGCCAGCGCCCGCAATCATCGACAACCTCTGGACCATTCCCGTCTTTGCCGACAAGCACGAGGAGCGCACCTGGGCTAAGAACCACATGGCCGGCGCCTTTCGTGTCTTTGCCAAGCTGGGTTACAACGACGGCGCCGGCGGCCACATCAGCCTGCGAGATCCTGTGCGGCCGGATTGCTTCTGGATCAGTGCGTCCGCATCCGTCTCTATTCCGTGTTCACGCTGACGGCAAGACCCCTATCGCATGCATTTTGGCATGATTCGTGCCAGCGACCTGATCCTCGTGTCCGAAGATGGCATCCCCCTGACGCCCACCACGCGCAAGGTCAACACAGCCGGCTTCCGCATCCATGCCGCCGTTCACAAGGCCCGTCCCGACGTGAATGCCGCCTGCCACACGCACTCGCCCTATGGCCGCGCCTGGGCCACCTTTGGCCGGCCCGTCGAGATGATCAGCCAGGGTGTGTGACCTATGCCTTGCGGTCATTCTGATGGCGAACGCTAACGGGACAGATGCCTGCTTCTTCTACGACGACCTCGCCGTTTATGCCGGCTTTGGCGGTGTTGTTTTGGGCGCCGACGAGGGCGAGCGCATCGCCCAGGCACTCGGGCCCACCAAGAAGAACCTCATTATGCAAAACCACGGGTGCGTAGTCTTAGGAGACTGCGATCGAGCATCTGCTGACCTCCAGCCTTCTGACCTGCGGCGGGACCGTCGATGAGGCGGCCGGTTTCTTTATTGCCCTCGAGCGCGCCTGCCAAGCCCAGCTGCTGGTCGAGGCCGCCGCTGCCAATGGCATTCCCAAGACGTATGTCGGCGAGGACGAGGCCGCCTATTCCAAGGAAAAGGCCGGCACCCCCGCCGTGCTCTTTGCCCAGTTCCAACCCGAGTATGAGATGGTCGTGTACGAGAGTAACGGGAACTTTTTGGAAGAGTGAAAGCAATGAAACGGTGAAAATTATGGTTGGGATTTAGCTACATTGAATGTGGGCAATCCGACAATGACGAGGACGAATTCTTCGAGATAAATCCATCGATGCCGTATCGTCCATCTCCTGCTTTGGTAGTATGGTCTAGTCGCGCAGGCCAAAGACTCAACCCTTGCACGCGCCAGTTCCAGCACTTGCCGGATTGTCAACCGCACGTTTGCCTCGTCTTGGCTAGTCAGCTCCTCCAATGCCGGAGCCATGAAAGCGGCCCAGAGTGGCTGGCCCATGCTGTAGAAAAAACATCTGGATACCGGTCGAGCCGTGAAGCCGGCCTTCTTCTTCCCACCCTCGACCGGTTTAGCTTTGAGCTCGGCGACGGAGAGGATCTGGGACCACGAGGTGGTCACGTAGACCTTATGGAGAGCCATGTCCTGAGTCAGGGGCTCGTCCGGCCGCATACAGAAGTCGCGGCCGTCCGGTGGGGCACGCGGACCCAGCACATTGTCCGAGTACTGCTGCATGAAACACCTGAAACCATTATGGCAAGCCAGCCTATGGATTTTTCCGGCAACGTCGCTGTATGGTTTTAAGTCGTCTTCGCCGACCCCTCGCACGAAATGGAATATTTCATGTCTAACAGCTCTTTTGCATGTTCGTTTTCGGAGTTTCTCGTCGACTTCGCACTTAGCCCAGAGAGGTTGTTTTTTCTCCAGTGTTATAGTCTAACCATAAATGTCTTAGTGTGCTGCTGTGGCTGGCCCAGCAACAAGCCACATCTAACAACTCGATCGAATATTCCGATGCGATGCTTCTTCCTCGTCGCATGGCCCAACCCCCGACCCATCGCCACCATGTCTGTCCTTCTTGAGACGAGCCAGGGCGACATAGTCATTGACCTACTAGTTGACTATGCGCCCAAGCTCTGCGAAAAGTACGTCCATCTCTGAAGCCCTGTCCTGACTGCTTTGTCTGTCCTCTCTCTTCTAACCTCTTCAGCTTTCTCAAGCTGTGCAAAGTAAAGTACTACAACTTCTCCCCCGTCCACTCCATCCAGAAAGAGTTCTCATTCCAAACGGGTGATCCGCTGGGCCCGCTCTCCTCCGACTCCAATGGCGGCACCTCCATCTGGGGCCTTCTCTCCAGCGACCCGACCCAGCGCGCCTTTCCGGCCTTGTTTCACCCCAAGCTGAAGCACCTCGAGCGCGGCACCGTTGGTATGGCCACCGTCCCCGACCCGACCGATCCCGACATCCGGCTGGCCGCGTCCCAGTTCCTCGTCACGCTTGGTGACAACACGGACTTTTTGAATGGCAAGTCGGCCATCTTTGGCCGTGTCGTGGAGGGCTTTGATGTGCTCGAAAAGATAAACGATGCCATTGTTGACACCAATGGCTATCCCCTCGTCGACATCCGCATCAAGCACACGGTCATCCTCGACGATCCTTACCCAGACCCCGCCGGTCTGTGCGAGCCTGCCGCCTCGCCGCCACCTAGCCGTGCACAGCTGGCCACAGTTCGTCTAGCCGAGGGCGAGGAACTGGACCTGGATGCCGATGGGGAAGACAACGAGGAAAAGGCGGCCGCTCAGGACAAGACACGGCGCGAGCGCGAGGCGCGTGCCCAGGCGCTCACGCTCGAAATGATGGGTGACTTGCCTTTTGCCGAGGTCAAACCGCCCGAGAACGTGCTCTTTGTCTGCAAGCTCAACCCCGTCACGCAGGACGCGGATCTGGAGCTCATCTTCAGCCGCTTTGGAAAGATCCTCTCGTGTGAGGTCATCCGGGACCCTAAGACGGGCGACAGTCTACAATATGCGTTTGTCGAGTTCGAGGACAAGACCGCGTGCGAAACGGCCTACTTTAAGATGCAGGATGTACTCATTGACGACCGCCGCATCCACGTGGACTTTAGCCAGAGCGTGAGCAAACTCAGCGACTCGTGGCGGCAAGAGACCAATTCAAAGCGCCAGAAGCGCGCAAAAGGGCGCGGCGGCTGGGGTGGCGTACAGGAACTGGAAAAATGGCGCAAGTACCGCAGCGAGGATGTGGACGACGGACCATCCTACGAGATGGTGCATGAAAAGGAGGAAATCAAGGGGCAATACGACAAGGGTATCCGCAAAGACGGTACCCGCGAGGAGAGTTCTCGCGATGGGAGCGCTCGCGACGGTGGTGCTCATGATAAGAGGGGCAAGGCCGACGAGAAGAGCAAGAATTACGATGCGCGAAACAGAGATACAGATCGCCATCGCCCGTCTAACCGAAGAGACAATGACAGATACCGGCCAAGCGACAGGGACGACAGGCGCTACGACGACCGGGGAGGTAGGGACAGCAACAACAGCGATCGGCGGCACAGGGGACGTAGCCGAAGCCCACGACGTGACGAACAGCGCGACTACAGGCGGCACAGGGACGGTGGCAGGCAGGAATACAAGCAGCGGAACCGGCACCGCTAGCAGCAAGAAGCTGATCTCCGTCCACTATACATGAAGCAGCTGGTAGGGATGGTGCCGCCTGTACGCGTACCGCCCATGTCGTCCAGTGGTGCTGCTCGGCGTTGTACGATCCGATACATGACTGATCAGACTGAGGAACAAACGTTGTCCGCCACCCACCACCCGACGCCCAACCGACCTTTTCCCAGACACCGCAGCCACTCGGTACCCAGCTGGTAGACAGCAGATGTGGCGAAACGGGGTTACGTTGGTTGGGCCAAAGTCCACAAATTATATGTCACCCATGGCTGTCGCTGTACCTTGTCTCACAGGCATTTGGCCATTTGGTCCTTAGTTAACCATTTGGCAGCATTTGTGCATTTTGTGGATTTCGTGGCGAATAAGGCGCGGTCGCTAAGATCAGTCACGTTGCACCAACCGGTGTTAAAGCATCGGGGGCTTTAGGGTTGTTTACCGGGAAAGGGTTGAATTTAGGTATTATCGAGCCGACAGATTCGCCTGCATGAGGCGATGAAGGTAGTTAGAAGCCAAGAGGAGAGGCTTTCCGCTCTGGTTTTTCACACGTTTTTTTTAATTAACTTGACTTAGCCTTGCAGGTTAGGCCTCTGGTAGATATGCCTGATCATATGCCTGATCTTACTCTCAGGCTGGCTCGTTGCAGTCATTGGGTGTGACAATCCGGAAAAGAAACTGTTTGACTGCGAGGATACGAAATGTTACGGCACTTGTGCAGGGGCTCCGAGCAATATCTTTGGCCGGCGTGGCGTGCATGCGAGACGCACCTTGAAAGTGTCAACGTGCATACGTTTAGGCTTGGAATGGTTGGGACAGTAAATTGGCAAAAAAAGGCAAAATGGCAAAAGAAAATCGGGAGTGTTCGCCTCAACAAAGCAACTGCCACAACTCAACAGAGCGACGTATCAATCAGCCACTTGTCGTCCCGGCAGCGCGTCAAAGGCCATACAACGTCCGCCGTAAGCGATTTGCCTTGCCTTGGTGTCTCCTCTGACAAGCGTATGCGCGGACAGACAAACAACCGACCAAAACGTGCGCTTCATGAGCTGTCATTTTTGGCAGCAACTGAAACCCTGAAACCGGACATATTTTACGCCACCGATCTTGGTGCTACGTACGCTGGACTCTGTAAGTCATGCCTAAAGGGTGTTCACAGCGAGGCGGGGTGGCCAGGCAGTACATGTCGGCTGGCGAGACAGGTGGCCTGCATCTGTGCAAGAGCGATGCAGTAAATGAGCTGGTATGAGTTGGTATTTTGGCATTGGCCATATGGCCGTGGTCGATCTTGGCCACGCTCTATCTGTTTTAGCCTGGTCGGTTTGCCCTTTTGCTCTTGTGCTCGCGTCCGCATCACTCTGTCACCATGGCATGTACTGCTGTACTGCTGCTTCCCACGCAGCAAAAGACGGCAACCGCAGACTCACAGTGGCATACTGCTGGGGGTCGTGTACCACAATGCCAAAAACTACATGAAGAATCGTCTTTTTGCGACGACGGTCAAACATCGTGCCCACGGTATCGCGTTAACTCTTATCGAAATCCACACCGCGTTTGTTGGCAGGGCTGCTTACTATCCTTCAGTTTATGATTTTCCAGCAGTATTGCTGGTATATTGAACAGCATATAGATTACTGACCCAGCGTGGTCGTATTGGTCATATTTCCTTTGGTTTCAAATAACCGTATCGGAATGACAACCACGGTCACAACCAAACGGAACGAAACGCCCTGACAGCGCTGTGCTGCACATTAAGGGACTACAGCAAACGAAATTTGGAGCTCTGAGACCGCAAACCACTGCTTCAATATAGATTGGTAGCACAGATTGAATTAAAAACATTAGAAAATTAAAGATTAAAAACTAGCCAGATGACAACCCAAAGATTTCCCTGTTTCCTGAGATTTTATATGACAGTGTTTTCGATATATTCCACCTTTCCTCCTTCCTATTTCCTCTGTCAGTTTGGACGTGCCATCATTCAACTGTCCCAAGCACAGTTCATTGACCTATCGCCTCCAGTCCCTTGACCGTCCTCAAAGAAACCCACCGCCACCGAATACGCTCAATGGTGTCCCAGGCAAGCTACGCCGGCCACAATGACAGGCGGTCCGGCCGCGTCTTTCCTCCCTTCATGAGCCAACAGAGCCGCCGCCTGCAGAGCCCGCCGCGGGAGAGCCGTTCTGTTGTCAAAGAGCACACCGAGAGCGCTGATGCGCCGTCGCGGAAGCGCATTGCTGTTGCTGTACGTGATCTTTCTGTTTGTCTGTTGGCTGCCTCTTCGGGTTCCTGCTGAATCCCAAGTGTGGGCGCTGTCGCCAGCGCAAGATCCGCTGCACCGGAGGCTCAAGCCAGTTGGAGCCGTGCTCGAACTGCAAAAACGCCGGCGTTACGCAGTGTCTGTTTCTTCGGGTAGGATCGCTCGCTCTACATTGCTACCGCAAAGCAAGTCTAACTAGCAGGTTTCCTCACGCGAAACTCCCATCAAGGGCGATATCGGTCACGGCGGCGAGTTCCATTACGACTCCCTGGCCGCCAGAGCCCTTGCCCACCGCTCGGCCATGCCCTACGGCCAGCAGTATCTCACTGCCCACAGCTTCAGCAGCGATGTCTACCGCCCCGGCGACATCTTTCCTGAGAGTCGGCCGTACTACACGGGCCTGCCTGCCTGGGGCGGCGCCTATGACTACGGCAACTACGCCGTGTCCGAGCCCGGCAGCAGCACCGCCTATTCTGTGATCAACAAGGAGCCCAGCCACATGGTTCCCTGCCATTGGGACGGCCGGGCAAAGCTGGCCCATCCGTTGCACCGCCCCGAGGCGGACAGCGAGGCGACCGGCGTGCCCATGCCCGCCTCGTACGCACCGTCGGTGGCCCTGTCGGACACTGACGACAACATCTCGGCCCGGCGCGTGTACTCCTATGGCAGCAGCGCTCTGACCAGCTTCAAGTCATCGGATACTAGTGCCGCCGCCGCCGCCAGTGCCGCGTATTTTCAGGTGGCCGCGCCGCTCTCGGAGCCTGTCGATCCTGTCGTCGTCTATGGGGCGCCGCCGTATTCGGCCAAGTACCCTGACACGCGCGCATACGCAATCGCCAGCTTAAAAGAGTCCATCTTCAGCGATCAGGAGCGAAGTCTGGGCACGCAGGGGCCGGTGCCGAGCCACACCAGTTATACTTACCACGCGATGCCGGAAAGATTGCTGTACTCGTCGACGCAGCACGTGTCCAAGGCGCCCGCCGAGGTGATTTCCGAGCATGCATACATGCCGACAGAGGGCCCATCAAAGAAGCAGATCAAGGCACAGCATAGCAGACCGGCGACGGTGACGGTGACGACAACGGCGGATGAAGAATGGGCTCAGGAGCAAGGGCGTTCAGGGCTGTCTGATGTGGTGCAAAAATGAGGAAGGAGTCGCTTAATAATGGGTATGGGCTTGATAAGATTAGTGCAGTTCTGGGTGACCGCCTTTTTCTGCCAGAGGCCCATGCATTGCCGCATTTCGGTCGGTCGCGACGTCTTACCCTCTCGAGTTTGTTTGTCCTGTGCTTCGTTCGGCCGCCTTTCTTTTGCCATACTTTGATAATCGATTTATTTGATTTTGCAAGCATGTTGTAAAAACACGGAAACACCGGTTGTCGCATCGTGCTCTTTGGGGGGTCGACCAGTCCCATTTAATACACGTCCGGATCGCAAATCACCCGCAAATCGGCAGCAATAGTTCATTCAAGAAAAAGCGAGCAAGCGACCATGTCTTCCCAGCGCAACCGCAACTCGCGAGGTCCCAACCGAAACGGCGGCCAGGGGGAAGAGTTCCAGCTGTGGCAGAGCATCAAGGAAGAGTTGCGCAACTTTGTCGAGCTGCAGAACGCCGACAACGATAATGTGGGCAAGATTCTAGCGCAAGACGCCTACATGATACAGAACGACAAGACGATGAACAGTGAGACGGAAGAGCGCAAACAAGAAGACTTTTTTAGGAAGGGAGTCCGCACATCCGAGGCCGTTTCCGAATGCATCAAGACGCTGATCGGCAACCTCGAACTGGTGCGCGCCATCCAAAAGGGCAAGGACGAGGAGGCCGAGCAAAAGACCGCGTTGCCGGCTGCCTCCCGGTCCAACATGCTGGGGTCCAGCTTCTCGCGCAGCATGGGCCGCGCCGGGACGCGCGAGCGCGAAAAGGAGCGCGAGAAGGAAAAGGAACGGGAGCGGGAACGGGAGCGGGAACGAGAACGCGAAAGGGAGCGGGAAAAGGAACGCGAACGCGAACGCGAAAAGGAGCGCGAACGCGAAAAGGAAAAGGAAAAGGAGCGCGAGCAGGAACGCGAGCAAGAGAAGGAGGCCGAGGGTAAGGACGTGGAGCGGGAGCGCGATCCCTACGATTTTGAACTGGGCGACGAGCCCGACCAGGAGCCCAGCCAGAGCCTGAGCCAAGGCAGCACGACCAATCACCCACGGCGGTCCGGCGGCCGCGACAGTCTGCCACCGCGCGGCGGCGACCGCGACACACCTGCCAAGGCCGATAGCGTGGAGCCGCAGGGGTCGGGTAGCAGCGTGGCGTCCGCGGCGCAGCGGTCCAAAGTCATGTTTGTCAAGGGCCAGGACGTGGTGTTCAAACCATCCAAGGCGGCGAACCCCAACGAGACGACCGAGTGGTTCCTCGGCAAGGTACAACAGGTGCTAGGCGAGGGCAAGTCACGGCGCTACAAGGTCAAGGACGAGGACCCCGACGTGGACCCGGCGGCGCGGCAAGAGTACCGCACAAGCGCGAGCAACATGATCCCGCTGCCACCGCCCGGGCTGGATCTGGTCGAGCTGGAGCCGGGCAGGACCGTCCTGGCCTTGTATCCCGATAGCACGACGTTTTACAAGGCTGAAGTCATGAGTACGGACCGGGAGACAGGCAAGGTCAATCTGCGGTTTGAAGGGGAGGAGAACTCGGGGACGCTGCAGGAGGTGGAGCGGCGGTTTGTGGTAGAGTACCGGAATTAAGACCCCGTGCCACCCGGGTATTGTACGGTACTGTACGTTTGTCAGCGTATCAAATAATACACGTGACCCTTAGGGCTAGGGCCACTAATCACAGTCGGAAATTTGTGAGGCCGGTCCACTGGCAGTAGGCGCAAATCCGCGAAATTCGAGGCGGAAAAAAAAACAAGTGCCCCCCAAAAATTCGACCTCTTACCTCCACCTCACACACTATACAACCAGACATTCAAGATGGCGGACGCAGACACCCCCGTCACCCTGCGCACCCGCAAGTTCATCCGCAACCCGCTCCTGGGTCGCAAGCAGATGGTCATGTACGTTGGGCGACGAGCACCGCGCAGCCCGGCGAGCGGCCGAGGGCGTTTGGGGCATTTAGGGCGTCCGGGGCGTTTGGGAGACATTTGGAGCGAGGGAACGACAACTAACCCTACAGTGACATCCTGCACCCCGGCCGGGCCAATATCTCCAAGGAGGACCTCCGCGACAAGCTCGCGACGCTGTACAAGGCGACAAAAGACCAGGTCAATGTCTTCGGCCTACGGACGCATTTTGGTGGCGGCAAGACGACCGGCTTTGGCCTCGTCTACGACTCGCCTGAGGCGATGAAGAAGTTTGAGCCGCACTACCGTCTGGTCCGTGTCGGCTTTGCTTCGAAGATTGAGAAGCCGGGCAGACAGCAGCGTATGTATCCTCCCCCGTTCCCCTGCTGCATCCTCTGACTCCCCCGCAGGCAAGCAGCGCAAGAACCGGCAGAAGACGCTCCGCGGCACCGCAAAGACCAAGGGCGCCAAGGCGAAGAAGGAGAAATAAGCTATTTGTCATTGTATTGTTCCTGTTGGTGTAACTGGGACGGGGTGGGAACCGGGTGTCCTCTGGGTATTGTGCTTTTGCATCAGTGCCGTGGCAGCATTTACGCTGGGTGGCATTCTAAAATACGAAAACAGGATTAAAAAAGAAAGCCAAAAATCAAAAGCCAACACCGTCCATGCGTCGTGAGTCGTCGAAGCCCGCCAAAAGAGGCCCGCCAAAAGAAGACCAAACGCGCTCCAAATCGTCCCCCTCCACCGATCCTTACCGATCCAAGAGAAGACTAAGAACGCAGACCGCGGCACCGATAGCCGCCCCCAGGCCCGCCCAGGGTGTGTGCTGTTTGTTGGTGCCGGACGCGGTCGAGGGCGAGCTCGTGTCGAGGATGGGCTCGTGCCAGCCGCAGTGTGAATATGTGCCGATGGTGACGCACGAGTAGTATGTCGTCTGGACAAATTCCTTGTGTAGGCTGGGCGTGTGGATCGTGCTGTTGCCGTCGGGCGGTGGTGTAATGGCTGCCAACGGGGACGTGTAGTCGGACGCGGCTGTCCGGCGCGGCACAGACACGTTGGTCGTTGACGACGGCTGTGGCTTGTCGGCGTTTGGCGCGGTCGTTGGCGCGGTAATGGCCCGACCGGTGGGACTGGCCTGTGCCAGGCACAGCGAGCAGAGGACGTACAGAAACATGAGCGCGAGCATTTCGATTTGGGTGTAGTCGCGAGTTGGTTCAAAGGGAAGCGGCGTGAAGAAGCAAGTGCACTAGGCAGTCGAAAACAGAATGCAAGACGGCTTTTTCAAAAGCATCTTCAGACCGCTACATTCCGCTCTTATACTCTCCATGCGCTCTTTACTGTCCAGGCCTTGGCAGTCGGACACCAAGCGATTGGTTGTCCTGCGCAGAGCTCTTTGTAGCATGCAGCAGAAATTGCGGGGATCGCACGATTTTGGCCAGTCCCGCAGCCTCGCAAAACTGCCAAAAGTCCGCCAGTTTGATCGGCTGTCCAGGGCCAGTGAAATTAGCCACAGGACAAACAGCGAAACATCTGTTTGCACACACACATTTCTAGCATACATGCGCTGCGGAGCTATTCTTGACCTGTCTTTCTGAGATGTGAACGATAATTAGATTTAATGAAAGGCTACTTTTTGGTGTTTTCCTACCCTAGGCGATTGGCCGTCTAAAGCTGAGCGCATAGCTCACGGCCATCCCGAATAGCGGCAGTATTTCCGTACTGGCCTGATCCTGGCCGGAATCCAAATAGGCTATGGTGATAGTATAACTGTCCCGCCCCTGGAATCCGTCTATTCATAAAGGAAGCTGCCTCTCGCAACGAAATGCGCTGCCTTGGCCCATATCGCATGAGGTGCCGTATCGGCTGCAACGGAGACCGGAGAGCGTAAGAGTCGTGTTTTAAATACCCATTTACGTAAGGGTCAAAGCTGCTCCTGTAGATCCGGATAATCTCTGAACATCGAGTATATCTTGAATAAGTTCCTGTGGGACTTGTCTTGCTTTAACAGCTGCTGTTAACACAACACAAAGAGCCCCAAGAACGGAAGATCAGTAACTATTATTTTCATCTGCATATTCGTCCTTTTAGTATTTCTTCCTATCCAGTATGGCACTTCTTTGAAAGAGGACCGACCTTTGAACTCAGTTGTCGGATAAGTAACTCATCGCGGTCGGACATGTACGAGAACAGCGGCATCTAGTGGAAAAGAGTATAGATCTATGAAAGATCAGATTGTATGTCAGGAAAAGAGAAGAGAATGGTTCTTACCACAGAACCGACTCTCTACAGATATGCCTGTAGTTGAAAGATTGCATGAAAAACGTTACTCGGGAGGTCGCAAGTCTATTGGCTGATTCAGAAATCTGACGGTCTTGGCGGCAGGATACAACAACCATTTCTAGTCAGTCAGTCAGGCGCATGTCTTCCTTTGTGTCATCGTACTGAATACTCTAATCGGCTAACTTGACCAGCTGCTTCAAGAGACTTTCTAGCTGTGGGAAGTTGCTATAGTGCTTCTTGGTGCCAGCATTTACCGGGCCCAGAGAACCCCGCCGCAAGACGACTACGACCACGGTTGAATAGTCGGACCATATGTTCCATCGACTACGCAACAGGTCCTCGATTCTATATTACACTCCCCGATACTTAAAGTTTGCTGTTGCTCCCTGTCAATATGACGCATGCCTGCGTTCTTAAAAATAGCACCGATGATGCTTGCCTTCGGCCCTTTATGGAAACGCATCCTGCAAAATGCGTGGCTCCATGAGCTCAGACAACAGGAGCTCCCGTTCGCCAGAGTCAGCCTCAGCATCAGACCCCTCCTCCTCGTCGGGCACGTCGAACCGACCATACACCCGTTGCCCCGTCTCATCGTAGACCTTGTCCTTCTGTTTGAATGCAAGGTCCTGCGGCGATAAGACCACCTTGAGCTTTGCGCCCGCGTCGAGCACTTCCACAATGCTGCCAGTTACATTGCGCACCTGCGGCTGCCAGCTGGTCTTTTCGGAGATCGCCCAGTCACTCCAGGTCAGAACCATGCCGGCAACGGCCTTGTCGGGCGACAGCAGCGGCAGCTTCGACACATCGGCGGGAAGCTGTGGAAGATCGTGGTCCGTGGAAGACGCGTTGCCGTCTGTCGATAGCTGTAGCGTGGCCGTTTCTGTATCTGCGACCGCCTCTTCCGACTTGGGTGGCTCTTCTGTCTGCTTGTTGCTGTTGCCGCTAGACTCTCGCTTGCCCCCCTTTCGTGCCCATCCTTGCTTGAAGGGAAACGGAGCAGGGGGAAGCTCGCCGCCATTGCCGCTGCATTCGACAGCGCGGTAGTGGAGCTTGTGCATCCATGACGGGCTGCTATCCGACGGCCCGGACACTGCAAGGACCGAGTTTTCATTGTCCCGCGTAGACACAATTTGGCGGTGCACCTCTCCATAGATCTTCCGGCAGTGCTGTATCGGCACAGGCGAGCCAAACCGTAGCACTTCCGGGCCTGATTCACTAGATGATGCCACGGCAGGCGAGGGCGGCTCTGGCGCAGCTTCTTGTGTGGTCGGCTCTGGTGCAGCCTGTTCAGTCCTTTCAGTTTCTCCGGTCGCCTCGGCTTCCCTGCTCTCCCGCTGCTTTTGTCGACTCAACCTTCTCCGCTGATTTCGGTTTCGTGTACGCGTTTTTCCCAGGGGTGGCACAGGGGATGATACAAAGCCTGGGGTTGGCGCTGTCGCTCGTTTGGAGGGTTCTTGTGTCGCAGAGATGCCCGAGCTGGCTCCCGCTTCTTCCGCTGCGCTCTCCTTGTCTCCATTCGGGTTGCTTTGGCACTCTTGGAAGCTGTCATCGCTGCTATCGTCGCTATCGCTGTCGCTGCTATCGCTGCTATCGCTGCTGTCACTGCTGTCGCTATCGGTGCTGTTGGCGTCTTTTTCCAATTCATTGCTGCCGTTTACACTCGCCTCGTGGAAGCTGCTGTCGTCGTCGGCGGCGTCGGCGGCGTCGCCCGCACTACCTCCTCGGTATTCGCCCTCCCCTCGCACGATAAGTGCACCCCGACTGCTGTGCTTCTCCATCGCCATCGGCTCTTCGCGGCCAACGTCGGAGCTCTCATGCAGCAGCTGTATTTCGTCGGCGCCCACATCATAAACCAGGTCGCTCTCGTCGGTAGATCTAGCATCGCTGTCCGCCCCAAAATCTTGGTCGTTTTGGTCGTCTTGGTCGACGTAGTCGTCGTCGTCGTCGTCATCGTCGTCGTCGTCCTCCTCCTCCTCGCACAGCGCCAATTGCTCGTCATCGCCGAGCCGTCTCTTCTTGCGTGGCGATATATGAACCGGCGGCCGGCTCCGCGGCCGCTTGAGCATCGGGCGGCCAAATGGGATGCCGTCGACTAGGTGTTTGCCGTCGTACGAGATCTGACTGCGGCCGCTGAGACGCCGTTTCCGCACTTCAATGAGGGAAAGTGGCCGTATTCTATCATTAGCAAGCTGTGACACGCTTCCACCCCCTTTTGCACACGTACAAGACTTCCTCATCCTTTTCAAACGCAGCCGAGACGGGCTGAAAGTGCAGACACTCAAAGGCCGTCCCGTCGGGCGCCTGCAGCTCGACGACATAGTCTTCGAGACCCCAATCGTCCGCTTCTAGCGGCACGATCTCGTTGACCTGTTCGAGGAAGTTGGCGAAGGTCGCGTCGTCGCTCGTGCAGAACAGAAATACGATTCTCGACTCGGGAAGGCCTAGGCGCCGGATGCGTAGAAGCAGGCGCAACACGTCGCCCATGATGGATGGTGGTGCAGAAAATGGCTCGGGTCTGCAAAACGAGAACGCGAGAAAGTACCACTATTGGCTGATGGCTAAGTGGGTCCTCTGTTTCTATACAGAGTACATGTACGAATATACAAATTGCGCCGAAACCATAAACCACCCGTTCAGACGAGCCCGCCCGAGTCGAGTAAATGTCCCATTTTCCGGATCTGTTGGTTAGCTATGCGTACTCGGAAGACCGCTGCTGCTCCTCACCTTTGTGCTCAGATACCCGTCCACCTCGCGGCTCCGGAAGCCGCCCTCGCCGCGCCACGACAATGGCACCATGGGCACGCGCGCCTTGACAATGACTTCGCGGTTGGGCCCCTCAACCGCCCGGATCTTGTCTGGGTTGTTTGTCAGCAACCGGATCTCGTGCTGGCCCAGGTCCAGCAGCATCGCCGTGGCCAGCCCGTAGCTGCGCGCGTCCGCCGGATGTCGCAGCAGCAGGTTCGCCTCGACTGTATCCGACCCTAGGTCCTGCAGGTTGTACGCCTTGAGCTTCTCGCCCAGGCCGATGCCGCGGCCCTCTTGCCGCAGGTAGATGATGATGCCGCCCGTCGTGTTGCCCGGCAGCGCCATCAGCCGTGCCGCCTCGTCCAGCTGCTCGCCGCAGTCGCAGCGCGCCGACCAGACCGTCTCGCCTGTGTAGCACTCGCTGTGGACGCGCACGAGAGGCGGCTCAGCCGGCGCGCTCTCAGCCGCGACCCCCTCCATCCCACTATCGGTCCGCCCGGGGTACAATACGCCCGTGTAGGCGCCGCGGGTCATGCGGTCGCGCTGTGTCTCGCCCGGCCGCGGCGCGTCCAGGCTGCGGCTGCGGACGTGGTCGCCAAACACAATGGCCAGGTGCTCCTTGTTGTCAATGCTGTTGGTGTAGAGGTGCAGAAACATTTGTGTGCCGTTGACCGTGGGGATCCGCGCCCGCACAATGCACTCGACGTGCGGCAGCGTGTCCAGCAGCCGCGGTTTCTTTTGCCCACAGCCGCCCGAAGGCACACTGCTGTCGACCGGCACATCGCGGGGTTCGGTAAATGGTGTTGTGGTCGTGGTCGGGGGGGTGGTGGTGGATGTGGTGGATGTGATGGACGTGCCGACAGCTGGTGTCGCGGGCCGCGTGCCAGAGGACGATAGCAGCGGCGGAAATGGGGTTTCGGCCAGTTCTTCCGTCGGGACATCCACCCCGGGCGATAGCAGCTGCTCCTTGATCGACCCGTCGCCGCCTATCTCGGCTGCCGTCGCGCGGGGCGAATAAAACGACGGCAGCCGGCTCTGTGCCTCGGCCTCGATCGGTGGCGCCGCCGCCGCGCAGTCGAATTTGGGCATCGCGGCTGCTTGTTCTTTTGCTGTCATAGTCACGGTGGGCGGGCGGTCGGTCTACTCGTAGGAAGCGGACAATCGGCCGAACAGAGGACGGAGAAAGTCAGCATCGTCGGTCTCCAGTCCCGATTATAGAGTCATTGGTAATTCATTTTTAGCGCTCCACCAATATAATGCCGAAGCCGCAAAAAGTCTTCGCCGAAATTACTCAGCACAGAGACGCTTCTAATGCACTGTATTGCGTGCTATTCTGTTCCCTCTTCTTCCTGGTATTTCAACGACCCGCTCAGTGCCCGTTGCTGTGGTCCTCCATCTCACAAAACGCCCAAAAAGTTACAAACTCCTTACCCTCGTCCAACTCCCCCGCTTCCAGGACCGCCTCGGCCGTGGCGCCGACGAAGAACACGTTGCCTTGATCAAACGTCAACGTCTTGGGTCCCACCGCGATGCGGCCCTCCCCAGACGTGCAGATGACAATACTCGGTCCGGCCAGCGGGTCAAAAGTCGCCTTGGCGCCCGCCTTCTTGAGCGCCGTGCGCACGACGCTGAACTCCTGGATCGGCGGGTCGTAGAGGAGACTCTCAGACGCCGAGCTGTAGGCTGCGCGGTTCAGCGTCGCGTAGGGGTAATCGACCGGATGCATCTTCTGCTCGTCAATGGGCGCATAGCTGTACGTCAGCATCGACGTCAGCGTCGGCACGTCTTTAAATTTGGGTGTGAAGCCGGCCCGCACGACATTGTCCGACGCCGCCATGCACTCGATAATGTCGCCCGAAATGTATGCGTGGATGTCGTCGGCCCGCAGAAACAACGCCTCGCCTGGCTTCATCGTCACATAGTTGAGTAGAAAAAGGCTGAACAGTCCGTAGTCGACACCAAACTCGCCGTACAGCCGATGTAGCAACTTGGCCAATGTGGCACCCGGCGTCGACTCGATACCGCCATCTGCAAAGGTGTCTGGGTCCGCCGTAACCGCCGCCATCAACGCCGTCGTGGCCGTTTCCAGTGCCGGTCGCGAGGCTGCCATCAGCGCCGAGAAAACGTCCTTGAGTACCTTCTTGTTGCGCGCCACGACCGCAGGCGAGTTGTCGGTCTCGTGGCCAGTGACAGCCGTGGCAAAAGCAGCCGCGACGACCTCGCCCACCAAGTCTCGGAGCGGCTTGACCGCTTTCAGGAAAAAGGCAATCTCACCGAGTGGCCGGAAGCCGCACAGGCCTTCAAACGGCGTGATTGCGAGGGCCATTTCGGGTTTGTGGTTGTCGTCGGGGTAGTTTTTGGGGTCCCGGGCGTGCAACTGCTCGGCCAGCTTCTTGTTCGGATGCGCCTGGATCGAGAGCGCTTTGTTGATCGAGAGCACCTTGAATAGAAAAGGCAGTTTCCGGCCAAACTTCGCGGCAATCGTGGGCCCTAACAGCGCCTGATTGTCTTCGATTAAATCCAGCAAGGCGCGGCCCGTTTCGACGTCTGTTGAGGGGTTCGATGGGTGTGTACCCATCCAAAGCTATGCTATCAGTTAAAGCCTCGTTCCAAGGTCGGACTCGCCTACCTCTGCATAGGGTTTGTCCTCCTGTAGGACGAAGCCGTCTGCCGGCGTCGAGGCAGCATATTTTGCTGCTACCGAATCGCTGCCCTTCTTACCCCAGTCGTACGAATTCACGCCGCACTTTAGCCGGAAGAGGGGGACGCGCATGATGGCGGTACAGCAGAGGCAACGATTTGAAAAGTGGTCAGCAAAGGGGCGATGGGGCGAAATGTGTCGATGTCAAGGACGTAGGCAAAGATGAACGACGAAAACGGTGGAGAGCTTAATCTGGAATGCGGGGCAGTGAATACGAGTCGTCGGTGGCCAGGCTGTCGCAGACGCGAGGGACACGAGACACGTCGCAGTCTTTGCTTACTTTTCTACACTGCTGTCTTAGCCAGCAGCTGCTCAGTGAACTGCAGGACCATCTGGCTGCACCGGCTGGGGCCAGCTAGTTCAACGACGTAATGCTTCGATGATTTGATCGATTTAATTGATTTAATGCAATTTCATCGAACGCCTGATGATCCAGCACGTGCATCCTCTGGTAAAGCGTAATTCAGTGGGTCCAACCCAGCAGCCCCTGACTAGTACGAATAAAGCGTGCAACGAAGAGAATTGTCCGAACGATATGGTTAATATGACACGACAACGGAATCAAAATGATCGGCAGGCCATTTGATGGCTTGAGCGAGACTGGCGGTTCTGCATCCGAATGCGTGGCCGCCTGCAGGGACGGCCGTTTCGTGGTCCTGGGCGTCTGTAAATTACAGCCACTCTACCTTGTGCTGGCAATTCCCCATATGCACTAATGCGCTTTCGCAGCCCAAGTACTTAAGCGGCCTCGACCCAGGCCCCACATTCGCCCCTTTCAATCGCCCTACACCAACAAAGCAAAACAGACAGTCGCAGCAGGTCTTTTCCGAGCGACGGCAACGCCAACGGCCAACCGACCAAAAGACCAGACGATCAGACGACGACGACCTTCACGATGGGCGGCCAGTTGTCAAAAATGATGGGAAAGATCTTCGGATCTAAGGAAATGCGTCTGCTAATGCTGGGTCTCGATGCTGCCGGCAAGACGACCATTCTCTACAAGCTGAAGCTCGGTCAGGACGTGACGACCATTCCCACCGTCGGCTTCAATGTCGAGACGGTCACCTACAAGAATGTGAAGTTCAACGTGTGGGACGTGGGCGGCCAGGATAAGATCCGGCCGCTGTGGAGACACTACTTCAGCGGTACGAGAGTCGTCGTCTTCTCGTGCTCATCGCCGCCGCATATTGACTGACAATCGCAGGCACCCAAGGCTTGATATTCGTCGTCGACTCCTCCGATCGAAAACGAATGGATGAAGCGCGGCAAGAACTGCACCGCATCATCAACGACCGCGAGATGAAGGACAGCCTGCTGCTGGTGTTTGCAAATAAGCAGGATCTGGAGAATGGTACATCCCTTGTGTCGCGTGCTCTATGCATTCTTTGGGATGGGTCAACTAACGCTCTCCTCTCTCCCAGCCATGAGCCCGCAGGACGTCACCGATTCCCTGCAGCTCAACAAGCTCAAGGAAAAGATCTGGTACGTCGTGCCCAGCTGCGCCACCACCGGCGAGGGCCTGCTCGAGGGCCTGGCCTGGTTATCAAACAACGTCAAGGTGCCGCTGCCGCCGGTGAAGAAATGAGACGATGTTCGCCTCCTCTATACGCCTATAATATCGCCCCGTTTCGCCCTTCCTCAGCCTTATCCAGGAGCTCTTCACAGGTTACTTGCTGTGATTTTTATATCGGTTGTTTGCTAGTCTCTGTTTGTTGCTTGTTCGTCACGCGCTCTGCTTTTACCGTACCTCAGATGGAATAGGAATACCCAGAATGCGAGAGTTGCCTAATATAGAGAGACTTCTATTCTACCCAATTTATCTGCGTTAGTCTCGCTGCGATGTGGCAGCGGCGGCGGCGGCCTCTGCCGTGGGTGGCTGACGTTGCTCTATTCCTTTATCCTCTTGTTGACCCGTACGATCGTGTCGTCGGGGAGGCCGCCGCGCTTAGTGCCCGGCAGACTGCTGGTCCGGATGTCGTTGTCGTCCTGGCTGACCCGCCGGTTCGGGTACTCCATCCGCAGCCCCTCGAAGCAGTTGCCGGAGAGCGCGTCGCCCGTCGAAAAAAAGGGGTGCACTAGCGCCTGCTCGGCCGTTAGCCGTTTCTCGGGGTCGTACTCGAGCAGGCCTGAGAGCAGCTTGTAGCCCTCAGCCCCGAGGCTGGATAGACCCGTCGTGTTGACTAGGGCAATGTGCTGCGCCGGATTCGCCGCCTGGCCGTGGCTGATAGTGTTGTAGTACCACTTTTCTAGGTTGCTCGCGCCTGCCCCCGGCAGGCCCGACGGCACGTGGTGATGGCCGTGGTGGTGGCGGTGCTGGCTCAGAGGCGACTGCAGCGTGCTCAGCTGCGGGTACTCGGGCATGTGGATCAGCAACGGCCAGCGCTCCTTGGTCGGCAGACCCATGATGTCGACAATCTTTTGCATCTGGTTGCGCTGAAAGGGTACCGTCTTCTTAGAGTCCATCTTAGCCTCCTCGCCCTTGAAGATAGGCCGCAGCGAGAGCAACTCGGCAAAGATGCAGCCGACGGCCCACATGTCAATGGCCGGCGTGTAGTGGCGCGCCCCCAGGAGCAGCTCGGGCGCGCGGTACCAAATGGTCACGACGACCTTGTCGCCCGAGAAGAGCGAGTGCAGCGGCTTGTAAAAGAGCCGCGCCAGGCCGAGATCGCCAATTTTGACCTGTCCGCCCGACGTCACCATAATGTTGGCGGGCTTGAGGTCACGGTGGAGGACCCAGTTGGTGTGCAGGTACTGGCAGCCGTTGAGTAGCTGAAAGAGGATGCTCTTGATCGAGGCTGCCGGGATCGGGTGCCGCGGCTGCTGCGTGTGGTGGTGGATGATCTGTAGCAAGTCGTGCTCGGCAAACTCAAAGACCATAAAGATGCACTTGTCCTCGAGGATGATCTCGACCAGCCGTATCACATTCGGGTGCGACAGCTCCGTACAAAGCGCCATCTCGCGGATAGCTGACTGGCTGATGCCCGTGTACGTAATCTGCTCGCCCTCCTTGTCCGGCTTGAATTTTTTGATGGCAAACTCGCCCTGCTGGCCCTGCCGGCCCACGGCCTTGTAGACCCGGCCATACGTGCCGCTGCTGATGAAGCCGATGACGCGGTACTTGTCAGTCACCCGCACCCTGCTCTGGTAGCCCATGTAGCCAACACCGCGGTCGGCCAGTTCTTGGGACGGGCGAATTAGACGAAGCTGTGGGATACCGAACGCGACGAAGCGAGACGAAGCCCAAGAGCAAGGCTCTCAACGCGAAACGAACAGGTGACAGTTGAAAGACAAGGCACAAAATAAATCGACACACACGCTCGGCCTCTGCATCAGGCCCTTGCCTGCCCGCTGCCTCGACTAACCTTCAAAGGAGGTCTGTACGCTTCTCTTGAAGCCCTGGGTGCGCGCTGTTGAGCCCGATGCCGGCCCCGAAGCTCCAGAAGCTGGATTTGTCTGGCTCATCTGTCTTCCACAAGTCCAGTGGCGAGGGTTGTCGAGGGAGGATGCCGTCTTGCGATGGAGGTGAGTATCCATCTTACAGGACGTTGAACAATGGTTCCGCGATGTCGGCGCGGGGAAACAAGTGGCCGACGCCCCACCAAATACCACCAATACCACCAAATACAACCAAATACACCTCGTCATAGCTTAGATAGAAATAGGGGAGAACG
Organism: Leptographium flavum; assembly: GCA_963580335.1. Lineage (NCBI taxonomy): Eukaryota > Fungi > Ascomycota > Sordariomycetes > Ophiostomatales > Ophiostomataceae > Leptographium > Leptographium flavum. Next base: position 5,431,484 of record OY756930.1, on the reverse strand, counting down.
GCGATCTTGCACAAAGTTCATAGGAGTAAACTGTTCCTTTTCGTCTGCCGCATGTCTGCTTCTGCCACTATCGCGGCCCCAGCTTCTCCAGCACCCGCGGCCCCTGCTCCTCCCACTCCTGCTTGGTCACCCACATCGACTCCTTGTCGGCCATAATGTTAGCCAGCACGGCACCGCCCAAAAACACCATGTGTCTCCGGCGCGGCGGGTCCTCTATGCGCACTTTGAACTTGCTCAGCCGCTCCGGATTGCCACCCAGTACCCGCGTCAGCCACAGCTGCTTCAGCTCCTTTTCCAAGCGCGACGGAAGGCCCGGGTACATGCTACTGCCACCCGACAGCACAATGGCCTTGAACAGCGACGAGCGCACGTCCACGTCCGCCTGCTGGATCGTGTTGAACAGAAACTCGGCCATGCCGGGCTGCTCGCAGTCAACCAGGTGCGGCTGGAACAGGCACTCGGGTGCCTCGAATCTCTCGCTGCCCACACGGATCACGCGGCCGTCGGGCAGCGTGTAGCTCTCGACCAGCACCGTCGTCTCCTCGCTGAGCCTCTTGTCTAGCTCTAGGTCGTAGGACACGTAGCATAGTTTCTCCTTTATCTGCCGCACCGTCTCAAAATCGGCCGTTCGGTTGAGGGCGTAGCCGCGCCGTAGCAGTAGCGCAATCAGGTTCTGCGTCACGTCACGACCAGCCACATCCAGACGCCGCGTCAGGTGGTTTAGCACCACCGACTCGTACACGGGCACAATGTGCGTCACGCCGTCACCCGAGTCGACCACCACGCCGGAGGAGAGACCTAAACGAACACGTCAGCAAAATGCCAGAAAGACCAGAAATGCCGGCACCACGCATCGACGTCGCTCTCACCCTGTGCATACAGCGCCAAAACCGCCTGGATAGCCACGTAAACGCCTCCAAACCCGTAGCGCTCAAACATAACCTCGCACATTTGCTCGCGGTTCTTGAGCGGGTTCATCGGCGGCTCCGTCAGCAGAATCTTGCGGCCGCGCGTATCGACCTTCATCTTCTCGTAAAACGTATAGTCCCAAAGATGCTGCATGTCGTCCCACTTCTTGACAATGCCGTTCTCCATCGGGTAGCTGATCTGGAGCATAGTGCGGGCCGCGGCGGCCTCATCGCCACACATAATGTCCTTGATGACCAGATCATTGTCTCCCTGTTCCTCCGTACGCAGAATCGGGCGACCGACGATGGATGGGTACTGGAACTCGGGGAAATTCTGCGCGGCGTATCCGACCTTTAGGAAACCGGTGCCGCCATCAAGAACTGTGAGGTTTTTAGCGTCAGCAAGAGGCCAGCAGAAGCAGGCAAGGACATAGGCGGAGCGCGTCGCGCCCAGCGTCAGTTCCTCAGGAGGTGCATACCAATCGGCGGAGGCGCGGCCATTCTGCTAGATGTTGCGGTGTCGACCGGTTCAAGCGGTTAGATGGCTGCCTGTAGGTGTTCAATGTTGGGAGTTAGGAATCCCTTTAGTGGGGTCGGAAGTTGCGCACGAAGTAGTCGCCGCGGGGCACGTGACCCGGCGCCCCCACCCCGCCATGTCGAGGGAACAGAACATGGGCAGTGGCCGGTACATCGAAGCATCGAAACTACTAATATAACATTACTCGTCACAGAATGGCTATGCGAATTCTCGTTATCAACCCCAACTCCTCCCGGGAGATGACGCATGGGGTAGCAGACGCCGTACACAGTCTTGGTCTGCCCAGTGTAAGCCGCCATGAAAAGAAGCGAGAACGAAGTAAAGCAAGATACTAATTAATAATGGCACTTATAACTAGTCACTTGAGATCACAACCTATACCGCTACAGAAGCAAGCACTGCGAGTATCAATGACGACGATGGCCTGGCCCAGAGCACTGCTGCTGTCTTGGCAGATCTCGGACACGGCCTCGACCTCCAGGGCTACGATGCCATTCTCGTAGCATGCTACAGCGTCCATCCGCTAGTTGCAAAGCTCAATGCATTCTGTGGTGACAATACCGTCATTCTGGGCATCTTTGAAGCCAGCATCCTAGCCTCGCTGTCTCTCCTCCCCCCTTATGCTCCGCACGACAGGCCGCCGGTGACGTGGGGCATCGTCACTACAGGAGCATTCTGGGAAACACATTTGAGCGAAGGCGTCCGCCGATACCTCGGACAGGGTGACGGTACGATAAACTTAAAGTTTACCGGCGTCTATTCGACCGGACTCGTGGCGGGCGACTTCCACGGCGATGTATCTCAAGACGTCATTGACCAGAGGCTAAAGGACGCCACCAAGCGGTTGCTCCGAAGCTCGACTGTGGGTTGTGTCGTGATGGGTTGTGCTGGAATGGCCGGGCTGGAGACGATCATAAGGAGTGCCGCGGTCGAAGAATACGGAGCGGAAGTCGGAGGTCGGGTCTATATCATCGATGGAATCAAGGTCGGCATTGGGCTGCTGGAACAGGCAGTCAAAGCTAAGGGTTATCTTTCAAAGCTAAGTGTCAAAAGGACAAAGTAAAGCCGCCAATCCATACAAACCATGGTCCTGTTAATGAGAATAATATAGGCAACGCCCTGAGCTCCTGATGCAATAAACGCCAGAACAAATAAACACAGTTTTGACAGCGGCTAATCAACACGCCGCACTCGTCCCCAGACCTCGTCGGCATCCTTCTTGCCATTCGTTTCGGGCACGTAGACGGACACGAACACGGCCGACATGACAGCAAACGTGGAAAACAAAAAGTATACCCATCCGGCGCCGCCAAAGGCCGTATTCAGCGCCGTGTTGATGATGGGGAAGAACTGGGCCACGAGGAAGGTAGCCACGTAGTTGGCGCCCAAAGCCCAAGATTGCGTAGCGCCGACGGCCTCTGGGCCGACCAGCTCCGAGGCCAGGATAAAGGGAACCGGCCCCAGGCCGACCGCATAAAAAGCCACAAACATAAGGACGGAAAAGGCCGACAAGATCTTGACGCCAAAAACAATAGAAAAAGCAAGAGCGAGCGCACTGGAGCCCTGGCCAATGATGGACAGTAGGATGCACGTTTTGCGGCCGTAGCGGTCCGGCAGCGGCGCGCAGGAAATGGTCGTGACCAGGTTGACGGCGGAAATGATGACGGTCAAGAGGGCCGAGTTGAGCGGCAGAATGTCCTTGAGCAGCGACACAGAATACATGATGACCGAATTGATACCGCACGTCTGCTGCGCAAACATGACACCAATGACGGCGATAATAGCCGGACGGTAAAGAGGATCGCTCAAGGCCTGGACAAAGCCGACGTGGACGTGGGGCTGGGCGGCGATCTTGGGCGACGCGGGCGCCACAACCACTATTTCGGCGGCGTCGTGGTCCAGCAAGCCCTGCTCCTCTGCCGGCTGGGACTCATCTGCCCCATTACTTGCTGGCCAACCAGTCACCTCATTGTCCAGGTTGGCGCCGTGGCCGCGGACCTTTTGCAGGATACGCCGCGCCCGGGCGTAGTCGTGGCGATGGGCGGCAATCCAGGCCGGGCTCTCAGGCAGGAACAGCAGACCGAAGAAGTGGAGCGAGGCAATAATTATGCCGACGGCGAGGATCCATCGCCAGGCCGATCCGTAGCTCAGAAAGTAGCCCAGAGCCTGCGTGAACAAAATGCCCACATTGACTGTGATCTGTGTAAAAGCCCCAAAAAAGCCGCGCGAGTGAGCTGGCGCCATCTCACTGATGTATAGCGGCACGATGACCGTCGACGCGCCAGCAGCGACACCGTTGAAAACGCGGCCAATGGCCAGCATCGGGGCCGATGTGGAGAGCGTCTCGAGGATGGAGCCGATAAAAAAGATGAGGGCCGTGATGCGCATCGAGAACAGGCGGCCACGGTGGCTGCAGATCGGCCCGGCTGCCAGAGCGCCAGCCAGGCCGCCGACAGTAAACACAGACGACACTGTGGCAAAGGTGGCCTCGCTCATCGGAATGCATTGGGGCAGAGTTGATCTGGCGAGAAGGGACGGGGCACGGTCGTGGCAGGTGACGACGTCTTGGGGGGCGTTGAGCTCTGCCTGGTGGGGTTAGCCAGAGAGAATAGAGCTGCAGGGACGTAGGGGCCAGAGGACCAGAGAGTAGACGCACCAAATGATACCCAAACTGATGAGGTCCCAAAGTGGCCACTGCCAGCAGCAGCCAGAAGTAGGGGGTCGCGTCACCGAGCGACTGGACGAGCCCGCCGGAAGTCATGATGATTGTTGTAAGGGGTGCGATTAATGGGGGTAGCCGAGTGTTGTCTAGAGGTGGATGAAGGAGGAGGGAAGCTGTGACGATTGTCATGGAGTTGGTTGTGTCCAGAAGAAAGCGGGTCCGCACCAGCCACATGCGACATGGAATGCGCCTTCTTTTAACGGTCACTTTACTCTGTGCGTTCGAAATCGCTACTCGCCAAAAATGAAGGCGCAGTTTACACGCTACATCCAAAACCCTTTAAAGATCCCATAACAGCGCATCACTGTGTGGTGCTCGCCTCTTTACTGCTGAGCTGGGCGGATTTCATGGCCTCGGCCTCCTTTGCCTCCAGCGCACCCGGCTCGGTGACATCGATGCCGAGACGCATCGCCTCTGTGGCTTCTGGCAGCGGACCGACGAACCACTTGCGCGCCCAGAACAGCCAGGTGCCGATGGAGAAAATGCCGATGATGCCGACGGCGACGACAGTGTAGTTGAGCGTCTGATCGGTGACCGGGTTCGACGTTGGCAGGCAGAAGACGACGGTGATGAAGCCAATCCAGAGGCAGGCGATCAGGGCGACAACGCGGCTGAAATTGCCCAGGTTGAACGGGCCCTTCATGGCGACAAAGTTCTTATGCCAAATCAAGCCAATCATAATGGGCAGGCCATAGCTAATGTACAGGCCGATGGTGGCGATCGAGGTGGCGGCCGAGAAGGCGACGGACGAGCCGAGCGACGGCAGCGCCAAGATAAACGACAGCGTGGCCGCGAGCCAGACGGTGCGCACAGGCGATTTGAAGCGCTCGTCCACCTTGTGGAAGAAGGAGGGGATGCCGCCGTCGCGGGCAAAGGCGAACATCATGCGGCTGTTGCTTGTCATGCTGAATAGGCCGCAGTGCCACACACAGACTGCTTGTCAGATGGCACCAGCATGGCGGGCGCGAGATACAGAGGAAACTTACTCATAATTAGACTGAACAGCACCAAGGCGCCGGTCTCGCCAAAAATATCGACCAGGATCTGCAGCACCGGCTGGGAATAGTCGCCCGAAAGGGTGCGGTCAAAGTCCTGGATTGAAAAGAGAAAAGACATGAGCACGAAGAAGCCGAAGAGGGCGCTGAAGCCGACGCTGGAGACTACGCCGATGGGCGCGCTCCAGGCAGCGTTCTTGGTCTCCTCGCTCAGGTGGGCCGAGGCGTCGAATCCAGTCAGCGTGTACTGCGATAGCAGCGAACCGCACACAGCAATGTACGCAGGGCTGGCACGAATGCTCCAGCCGATACCATCGAGACCGGTGCCGTCGTAGAATTTCTGGAAGACAAAGCTACCGCTCTGTAGCTTCGGGGCCTTGGCGAGCACAGCAATGCACAGGCACGAGACACCGATCGAATGTAGGACGATGGAGACGTTGTTGAGGTACCGCAGCACTCGGACGCCAAAGGTATTGATGAGGCCGTGCGAGATGAGAATGGCGGCATAGATACCAATGGTGTCCTTGGCGCTCGTGGTGTAGTCGTTCTTGACCGTGGCCGCGGTGGCGATCAGGCCGGCGAGGCCAAAGGAGATGCCTGTCGTCACAGCAACCTGGCCCAGCAGGTTGAACCAGCCGGTCAACCAGGCGGCAAAGGCCGACCACCGCGGCGGGGCCAGCAGAGCCGACCAAAAGTACGGGCCGCCGCTGGTCGGGATAGCGGACACGATTTCGGCCATGGCTGTGGCGACCATGAGAGTGAAGAAGGAGACGCAGATCCAGCCCACGGACATGACTGGCGTGGTGTTAGCAACGGCATGCCATCGCACGGAAAGCACAGTGCTGAGCTGAACTCACCTGCCGGGCCGCCTGTGGTGAGGCCATAAGAAAAGAGGGTGGTGATACCGGTGATGACGCTCTACGCGGTCAGAGGCCAATTCTTTCTTCCGCGGCGCAATCGACATGCACGACTCACAATGATGGAAAAAGACACGCCAAAGTTGTGCATTAAGCCCCAGTCGCGACGCAGCTCCTGCTTATAGCCGAAATCGGCTAGACGGTCCTCATCTTGGACGTCGATGGGATGCGAAGCCTGGCGCTCCACTTCCATACTCGCTGCGGAATTGTCTAGGGTCTCGGGGGAGTATTTTCTGCTGGGCAAGAAACGCTGTCGACGGCCAAAGAAGAGAACACAATTTTCGACGGGTGAATGCCAAGTGCACGTTGGGGGCGCACACTCTTTTACTTGACGGAGGACCTGACGGTATCGCATGGGTCTGTGGGTATCAGACATGGATTGCGATAAGATTCAGCCTGCCTCGTCTGTTCTGCAGACGTTGATAACATGGACCACGCGACATTTCCAATTTCCAGCACTCAGCGCGCCCTGTAAGAGGGCGTATCAACTGCGATAGCAACCCACACGTCGCAGAGGCGACCTTGTGGGTTCTTCTACATGGTACCGATCGTCATAGAGAAGGCTAATTCCGCTGCCTCTTTGGGATCGTTTGTCCACAGCGCACGATGTATGTGAAACGAATTGTCATGCCATGGATTGGTAGCTGGCTGTATCTTATCGGTCGTTAGAAACTTCCCAGAAAGGAAGGTCGAAATGGCCAGAAGAGGCCCTCGTTGGAGCCAAAATCACAGGCGGTACGTAATATCTTGCTTACTACGATATCTTTAACGGAGATACGCCTCCCCCACACGCCAGAGAAGACGTGGAAGTGTTCCATGCAAGAGCCAAACAGACAAGCATTTCAGATACGCCTACCGCGATCAAGAACTGTCCAAGGATCTCACGATGCGACGACGCCCTCGAGGGGTTTCTGGAGATTCCGGCAGGACCTACCCTTTCCGTCCAGCTCGGCCACGCCGGCTGCATTATGACGGTGTTTTGGCCCAGGCGTATCTCTATGGCGCTCGGCTTAGGACAGTACCTGGGATAGGAGGACCTCTGCCGCCCCTGCAGCTCACTAATCAAGGGATTCACAACGCCATTCCCGCTAAGATCTTTTAAGCTTTCACGGCGGAGACCTCCGCACAGAGTGCAGGCGCAACACCGCTATACTCACCGCCTTGAACTGCCGTCTTTTCAAACTTTTTTGGTTGCCAATTCACAACATCCAGCAGGCCCTTTTTCAGTGCACAACCACGATGGACACGAGCCCGACGAAGCAAAAGAAGCGGCCGCACGAGGCGAGCACCGACTCTCCTGACGGGCGGAAAAAGGCCAAGACGCCCAAGACACACAAGGCGGACTCGAAAGAGAAGAAGACCAAGAGCAAACACGAAAAGCACGACAATCACGACAAGAAGGCGCGGAAAGACAAGGAGCACAAGTTCAAACAGGAGAAATCTCACATTGATGCTACGCCGGAGCAGATCCGGTTCCCCTTTTTCACGCAGACCATATCACTATGGGTGCCGCTGTTCCCTATCGGCTTTGACCGGCCCATCTCTAGCGTGGCTAACCAGCACCTCGCCGGCTTCCTCAACCAGTATTCTCCCCAGCTCGGGGGCTATCTGCTCGCGTACAGCAATGTCAACCTGTCCGAGGCGTCGGTGCGCGCCGACCCCAAGAACCCGCCCACCGACAAGACATCGGCTGTGCTGACCTCGGTCGATGAGTACGCTGTCGGTTTCGGCTGGATGACCGTCGACATTGATCTATTTGTGCCCAGCCGCGGCGCATGGCTCGAAGGCGACATCATTCTGCAAAATGAGGGCGCCATTGGCGTCAATTGCTGGGAAAAGTTCAACGCCAGCATCGAGGCTGCCCGGCTGCCGCACGGCTGGACGTATGTCGACGGAGGGGCGCCCGTGGCGACGGCTGTGGATGCTGGGGACGCCGAGGATTCTCCAGACGCCGAGGACATGAATAAGACGCAGGAGGACGGTGCGGACGATGCGGCTGGAAATACTGTCCACGCCGCAGGCCACTGGGTCGACGCGTCCGGCCAGCCGGTGTCGGGCACGATCCGCTTTCGCATCAAAGACTTTGACGTGGGTGTCGCCGGCGACCACGGCTGCTACTTGTCCATTGAAGGCACCATGCTCGAGCGCGCCGAGGAGCTGCGCCGCGTATTGAGCGAAAGGGCGCGCAGCCGATCCGCCAAGACGGGCGGCCGGACACGGCGTCTGCCCGCGTTTAGCATCACGCAGTTTGGCAAGGACGAGGAGGAGGATGGTAATAACCAGCACGCGGCCGCCGCCACGACGGTGCTCAAGACAGAGGCAGCAGATAGCTAGGGCCGCGTACAGAGCGGCAGGACGGAAATTCATGGATTAGTAAGCGTTTAGAACGCCGCCAGAGCGGGCAAAAATGCCGCCATCCGGCGGACTGCATGCATCAGACTGTTGCGCCCCGCGTTTACTCTCGTCACATCTGCTACACTCTTTCCCCTTATTCCCCTTGATCATGTCTGTTCCCTCGCGCATCCTCCTCATAGGCGCCACTGGCGTCATTGGCCGCTACATTACCGATGCCGTCGTCGCCGCCCGGCCTGCCTTTCCGCACATTAGCATCTTCACGTCAGCGCACACAGCTGCCAGCAAGGCGGAGCTGCTTCAGCGCTGGACGGCAGCTGGAAACGTGTCCGTCGTCGTGGGCGATATCACCAACGAGGCCGACATCCGGGGCGTCTATGCGCGCGAGCAGCCGGACACGGTCGTCTCCTGCCTCGGCCGCGGCGCGCTGGCGGCGCAGACGAAGCTGATCCAGCTGGCCGACGCCCCCGGTAGCAGCGTGCAGTGGCTGTTCCCGTCCGAGTACGGCACGGACATTGCGCACAACCCCCGGAGCGCAACCGAGCCGACGCACCAGGTGAAGCTGGCCATCCGCCAGTACATTCGCGAGCACGTGAAGCGCCTGCAGGTGACGTACCTCGTCACGGGCCCCTACTTTGACATGTGGGTGACGCCGCATGGCGACGGCACGACGGGCGGCTTTGACGTGGCCCGGCGGGTGGCACACCTCATTGACGGCGGCGAGGGCCGGATTGGCTTCTGCACGATGCCCGAGTACGTAACCAAGATCGCCATGCTACAACAGCAACATGTCAGCAAGGCCGCTATGCTAATTCCCCAGTGTCGGCAAGTTCCTCGTCGCCTCCCTCCGTCACCCTGCCGCATCCTTTGGTCAGGCACTCAAGGTGCAGTCCTTTGTTGTCACGCCGAACCAGGTCCTGGCCGAGTACAAGAAGCAGACGGGCGGCGCCTGGACGGTGCAGAACACGTCCCTGGCGGCGCTGAAGGAGCTCGAAGCCAAGCAGTGGGCCGACAAGAACCCTGCTGCGACTGGCGCCACGCTGCGGCGCATCTGGGCCGAGGGCGGCACGCTGTACGCGAAGAATGACAACGACGTTATTGGGGTGCAGGACAAGGATCTTGACAGCCTCGAGACGGCCGTGCGCGTGGCGCTGTCAAAGGGTGTGTAATTGCCGTACGACTAGACATACCGAACGTCTGCAAACAGAGAGAAAAGTGCAGCAAGCTCCGGGCTTCGCCGGCACAGCACCACAAACAAAAACACAATCTGTACACAATGAAATAAGCATGACTGAAGGCCGTGTAACCACGACATACAACAAAACAGGAAACAGACAGAAAATGAAAGTGACAGGATCTACAAGCCTCCAGACCTCCTCCCCATCCGTCCAGAGCATCGAAAGAACATCTGGAGACCCGGAAAGAAGATCAGCTCCACCTCTCTCCAAATACCAAAGCACCGTGGCCAGAAATCACAGCCATGGGTCGCATAATCGTAAAGACGTGAGAAGACACAGAAAGGTAGATTGGGCGGTGCACGCAACAGCATGCACACGCCTACGCAGCAGCGCATCTTCGCTTCTCCGTGTTGGACAGAACCAGCATCGACGGTTTCCGCTGGATGTCTGTCTCGGCCGACGGCGCTGCAGATTTAAACACCGACGCGAAGCTGCCGTTGGCTGACGACTCGCTCGGGCTGTGCGGCGAGTCAGCGCGTGCCTTCTCACGCGAACCGGGACGCTCCGAACCAATGGCGCCCCAGCTTCCTGTCGACGTGCGCGAACTCGGCAGCGAGCACTCCACGTCGTCGCCGTTAAGGCTGCCCGAGCCACTGCGGCCAGACACCGACTCGTCGTCCGTCATAGCTGCCGGGAGCTCCTCGGCCGTTTCCGAAATCGGGCTGATGCTACCAGAGCTGCCGCTGCCGGTCACCTGACGACGCGTAAGGCCAGCGCGCATCAGGTTGTGGACCGCTGAACGCCGTGTGCGTGCAGCAAAGTTCTTGCTGCCCTCGTCCTTGGCTGTCGGCTTCCGTGCCAACTCATCAAAGCTGGGCGGGCCTCTCGGCTGTCGAGTCGGGTGTTCGCCCGCACGGCCCTGGCCAGGACCGTACGTCCCAGTCGGTTGGCATATCGGGGGGAAGCTCGTCGTCTTGGGGCCTGCAGACTTGGGGGGTTCGTGGCCCAACGCCAGGCCGGCCGTGTTGATGCTGGACAGGTTGCTGCCGACCAGTGACAGGGCTTTTTTATGGCCACGGCGGAAGGCATTGGCACTCGGCGGCGGAAGCGGTGCGTGCTGCTCCGGAGTCGACGCGAGGTGGCGTGGTGGCGACGGATTGCGCATGTTGCCATAGTGGTCCGACGAGGGCGGCGAGATGTGGACGCGCGGCGCCGCTGCCGGAGACGACTGACGCTGCTGCATCTTCTGCAGGTTCTGCTGCTGCTGGAGCTGGTGCTGGATTAGCTGCAGCTGCTGCAGCTGCTGCAGGTTCGTGTTGTACTGATCGACAAAGTGGTTGTTCAGCTGCGCACCACCCTGGCCAACATAGAACGTCTGGTGGCCAGTCATCGGGTCCACAACAGCATACATGTTGTTCGCAGCCAGCATCTGCTGCTGCTGCTGTTGCTGCTGCTGGTACAGCAGTTGCTGGTAGTTGTTCGCCTGCTGGAAGCCCTGGGGTCCGCTGCCAATGCTCATACTTTGGAACTGCTGCTGCGCCGCTTGCACGGACATCAACTGCTGCTGCAACCGCTGCTTCTGCTCCGCCAGGTACATATTGGTGGCCATCAGCTCGGCGTACTCCGCACCCAGGCTCGACGCGTCCTGGTCGTCCAGCTGAATCTCAGGCGGGGCCAGGATCTGCTCCGTGGTGTACTGCTGGCCATAGGTGTTGCCCGTGTTGTTGTTGTAAGTCTGGGTTTGGTTGTAACGCGGAAGCGACGTCTTGGGGCCGTTGATGCCGTCGTGGCCGCCGTACAAGCCAGAGGGAGCACCGTTGCGAGCGAAGCGCTGGTTGTTGGCGGCAGCGGGGTTCGGCGAGGCAGGGAAGGTGGCGGCAGTGGCAGATTTGGGGGCTGTCCGAAGACCGGCAAGAAGATGAGAACGGCTGGTGCGCGGTGTCGTGACACCAGTGTCCTTGTCGCTGACAGGCTTAAGGGCCTCAAAGGACAGCGGCTTGATGGTTTGGCCGCCTCTGCGCGAGGCAAGGCCGCCCGCGTTGGACATGGCGAGCCCATTGGGCCCGTTGAAGGTGGAAGAAGACATTTGAGCGAGACTGCCGGCGTCCATTGCTCAAAATATGCGAGAAAGCGAGCCGGTTTGAAGAGGTCGTACCGTGGGCGAAAAGTAGGAGCGAGAAGGGAAGTCTGGAATCGTTCGAAGCGGTCAAAGTGGCCGTAGGGGAAAATTAAAGAGCGGTCGGGAATGCAAAAGGGGTATCCGAAAACTTAACGGGCAGTGCTTCTGCTAGAAGACGCGGGGAAACGTTCTGGACGAAGCAGCCGCGGAGAAGCACACCAAATGATACTGAAAGAGAATGAAAGCCGCGCGCCGTGCACTTGGGCTTCGAAAAGCAAAGACTGGCGAATGCGAGGTCGACACGCCGAATACAATCCGGAGGGGTTGAGGGAGTGAAAAGGTTATAGGATCTATCCGTTCACAGGACACAGAGTGGCGGAGCAATGTGACAAGATTGTTGGCGCTTCCCGTGGAGATGATCCGGACCGTGGTTGCAGAGAGCAGGGGATCGATCGATGTGATTAGTCGAAGATTCGAGGAAACTCGAGGAACTCGAAGGAATGGACAAGGCGCCGACGGGCAAAAAGGCAAGCTGAGACGCAAAAACGCAAGATTGATCAAAATCGGCGGAAGCCTCCCAGACGGTATCGACGGAATAAATAATTAAAAGACGGATGACGGTTGCCGTCGAAGTAAATCGGTGAATCAATGAATCGGCGAATCGGTGAATTGCAGGAAGAGCCAGTTGCCGGATTGAGCGAGGAAAAACACGATTTTTGGAATTCGATTTTTGCTGATTGGCGGACAAAGGACCAGTGTGATTAGAAGATGCGGTAAACGGGAGCAGAGAACCGCCCAAAAATAGGACGAGCGAAGGAAGAAAATGAAGGAGAAAGGAGGGGAAAGGACAGCAACTGGCGATGTTGAAGAGAGGGCAAGAGAAGGAGAGCAGAGAAGAGGAGCCGAGAAAATGGGAGTCAGACGAAACCGAGGCAGAAGAAGGGGCAAAATGGGCAGGAGCATGAAGTGGAGGGTCTTGATTGGGTGATGAAATGGCGCGGTGGCTCGGGTGGGGCCTGCGCGATTGGGTGTTCGATCGCCAGAGACAGCACAGTGTGAGGGCGTTGGTGGGTGCTGGGAGATGCATCCAGCACGCGCTGGATGCGCCACCAAGGCGGCAGTTCTTTCTGCTGCACAGCCAATATTACAGGGACCAACAAAGAAAACAGCCCCCAAGGCACAAACCCAAAGCCGCCAAAAAGCAGCCAGACAGTCGCACTGCGTCCCACACTGGCTCCACACTGTAGCCGCAAGTCCGCCGGGCACATCGGCCAATGAAGTGGGGAGATCAGGAGGGCAGACCAGGAGCGAGTGGATGCGGAGAATAGGGGTGGTGCTGTGACAGATGAAACACGATACCTCCAGGGCGAGGGGCGCGTTGTACCCCTGCCGGTCGTCACGAGACGCTCCGCAGAGGGCAATAATGTACTTGTACGGAAACGCGCGTGGCGGAGCGACGGTCAGTGGACGAGATACGAGGACATGATACTAAGCCGATGCGCGTAGCGCAAGTATCTTTCCCTGGCTGCCTTTGGCGACTTGGTTAAGCGCTAGCGTGCGCTAGGAATCTCGTGGTTGGGCTGCGGCGGTCGCTGGCGCGCTGCAATTCGCCAGCGGCCCAGGCCTTGCCGGATTCTGCCAAAGCTGCAGCGAGTTGAAATGAACAATCGTCGCGACGCGCGCGAAGCACGAGAAATGTACTGCGTGAAATTGCACCAATGCAGCGCGACCACTCTGTATACGAGGCGGTGTTATGCGCCTGCATCATCAAATGAGACACACAATACAACATGAATTCATAGAGTGCCCAAATCATCATGTTCCAGCGAGATCGCAGATCTCTCCCATGCGCCTGTCGGCCCTGTCCGGCTGTGCCCTGGCCCTGTTCGCCCTGTTCGCCTTGTTCGCTTGGTTTCCCCGTTGCTGTTTGAAAAGACCATTGTCCAAAAATACCCATCCATGCACACCTTGCTCCCTCGTCCTCCCTGCGCCTCTTGGCCCTAGGGCTTACCGCATCTCCTGTAGCGGCTCCGCTTCTGCAGAAAATCCCCTGCCGCCCTCCGCTGCTAGACAGGCCAGGCACACACCGCCTCCATAGACCCGCGTGTGACGCTTCCAGCCGGCTCCTGCGTCGTCCAGCGCCGAGATGATCTCGCCCCGGAGGCCAATACCACGCAGGGACGGCGAGGCCGAGGAGGCACGTGGGATAGACGAAGCATCCTGGTCGGCGGACGTGGCCACATCCGCCGATGCCATCGTTACAGCAGGCTCACCAAGAGACACCAGACGGGTGTAGTTTCGTCTCCGTGGAGACGCCAGCGGCGAGGCGGGTATGGCGGCAGCGGTATCGACGTCGACGTCGGTAGCAGCGGCGGCCTCTATTGTGTCGCCAGCGTCGAGCTCGGCCGTGTAGTCGGGGTTCGGCTGGTGGATAAAGGGGACTTCGGCGCCGGCCGCGAGGCTCGTAGCCTCAAACAGGTCCTCGCCCTCGCCCTCGCACGAGGCCAGGGTGGGCGGGGTCAGCGGCGGCGGCGGCGGCAGGTGGCGGCCGAGCCGCCAGCCCGGACCATCCATGGGATACTCGGCCTCGGGGTGGAATGCGGTCGGCAGCGGCGGCAGCGAGGCACTGCGCCCGCCGAAGTACGCCGCGGCATCCGAGGTGTCCATGGCGGGTGGTGTCCAGGTCCAGCCGTGGGGCAGTGGTGGTAGTGCAAGCGGTGCCGTCTGTGCAAACGCTTGCTTCTCCAAAATGGGGGCTATCGCTGTCCTCTGCCGCGTGATCCTCCGCGCACAAACCCGGGAGGCGACGAGCAGCAGCGTGATAAAGGCAAGCGGGAGCACAAGAGACGACGACAGGCCGCAGTGGTCGCGACCAGCCAGAAAATCGAAATCCTCCAAAAGGCGTGATGCCGGTAGGATGCTGCTGCTGTCTGGCGGTGGGGAGTGAATGGCAGGCATGGCGCTGGACTGGTTGGTTGCTGATGGTGGGTTCCGCGGTATATATATGGCAAGAGAATATCCAGAGGAAGGAGTCCCAAGTTCAGGAAGGGAGGCGTCCAAGGAGCAGGAATCCAATCAACCCAAGCGCTTATGCCGTGAGCGTGAGAGCGCCCGCGTGACAGGGGTTGGGTCGAGGCGAGGCGGGTACGAGGCGAGTACGAGGACGAGGCGAGGCGTGTACGAGGCCGGAGGCGAAAGCAGTCGTGCAGCGTGGCAACAAGGCAACGAGGCAGCGAGGCAGATGGCGAGGCAGATGGTGAGGCAGATGGGCACATCCGATGGGATGGGGCAGAAAGTCAGGGTGATGCGATGGAGGGGATCTATAAAAATACGACCTTGGAGGGGACTGGAATTCTATTCTACTTAAACCGGCCCTTCTGCCTGCGCCGGACGCATGTATCATGCGCCCGAAAAACTAATCTACCGCGTACCCGTACTACGATGTACGTACGCCGCATGGCCGGAGGCTAGACACCGGCCCAGCTGAGCTCTGGGCGGGGATGACGACTTGCGTGGGTGTAGCATTACCATTGCAGCCAGACGGGGCGTCTGCTAGCCCCGAAAGAGCAGCGTGGCCAGAACGGCGCCTGCGTACAGGCGACTCCAGCAGCCCACAACGTCCGCATCCGTGAGGATGAGCATCGGGGCCGCCTGGTGGCGCAGTCATCTGCCTGCAAATGCACGCTGTGGCTGTCTGAACGGGCAAGGCGTTGCATACTCCGTAGAGCAGGAGCGGGCAGGCGCCAGGAGGGGCAGGCGCCACGGGCCAAAGAGTCCAAAAGCATCGACGAGTGAGACCGCAAAGGAGACAATGAAGGCGCCCCATGTGCGGCGTGCGGCGTATCCTCTGGCCATTCCAGTCTCGATCTCGGCCATCGATCATCTTGGATGCACCCCTTCATCGACTCAGCTGAGCGGCTCTGCCACGCATCCAATCAGCGTGCAGCGCGATACCCCAAGCCGAACTTTTAAATTGGCCTTTCCAACGTACGCATCATGCCAGGGCCGCCTCAGCTGGTCTTTCGTCAACGGGTTTCGGACGGCAGGCGCCAGCAATCCTTTGGTACACCCCCGAGACAGAGCTGGGCGTGGGGATACCTGTGGCAAATTACGGCGCTAGCGCCCAGCAGAGTCCAGCTGAAGTCGGCTGCCGTGGCTGCCCGATCCTAGCTGGGCTCGCTAGCAGGCACGCCGAAAACAGGCCAAAGCAGCCTAGCCTGCTGCACGTAAACGAAGATTTTATGCATGTGGGATTCAGCAGATCGGACCAAGAATGTGTGACTCTGGTCGTCGTCTATACGAGTATCCCTCCCCATTGATGTCATGATACGCCTGCTATTGCATTCATCCATATGCTGCAAGTTCCTGAGCCCCTAGCGCCTATATCGTATACGAGTTCCGTTTCTGCATCGCCGTCGTCCCCTACATGGCCACGATTTCCAACTCGCGGCCTGCATGCCGTAGATCAGACACCTCCTCTTCCATCATGGCAATCATGCCGTCCAGATTCTCCTCCAGGCTGTCGGCCTCCGGGCCCAGACAACTCCGCAGCAGCCGTCGGTACTTTTCAATGTTGTCGCTCGTGCCCACGGCCGCCAACGCGTCCACGTAGTCGGCCTCTGCCTGCCGCTGGTCCAGCACCAGCTGTTGCAGCTCCAGCGCCAGCTGTCGTCGCTCGTCCGGCGTGCCCCCCGCGGCCGACGGGTCGCCGTTGACATTGGCCAGCGCGGCCAGCTCGCCCTCAACGTCTGCCTGTGCCATGATCCGGTTGCGCTGGCCCACCAGCGAGACCAGCTGCGTCTGCGACGCGCTCGCATCCTCAGCAATCTTAGCCGCAATTTCGTCCGGTTCCATCCGCGTCTCCAGATCCGCCATCTCGGCCCGCATCGCCATCAACTCGCTCTGCGTGTTCCCCAGGATCCGCCCCGCTTCTCGCTCTGCATCCGTCTTGTCGCGAAACTCGTCCTCGTAGCTCTGCGACAGATCCTTGAACTTTTCAAACACTAGTGGCGTGATACGCGACTGCAGCGTCGTGGCCGCATCCGACTGGTATAACATCACCGCCTTCTTCTGCACGTCTGCCATGTCCCGAAAGGTCAGGTGCCGCTGTGAGTCGGGTGCAAACGGCGACGACGACCGCTGCGGTGGCGCCCGCGACTTCTTGGTCGCATTGAGCTCCTTAATCATGTCCTCGGCCCGCATCCCCTCATGGTTCGGAATGTCTGTAGACGCGCCCCGGCCGAGCAGCGCCCGGATGCACTTTGTCGCGTTCTTCATCGCCGCCAGGTGCACCGCTGTATTGCCGTCGCCGTCCTGCGCATCGATCAGCTGCTGCACAAAGTTGGGATCGTGAGTGTCCTGCAGCCGGTTCAGAATGTTGTCTAGGTAGTAGCGAGCGCATGACTGGCTCGTCACCCGTCCGCTCTTCATAATAGCAGCGTGGTGAATGATTGTGCAGCCCGCATTGTCCCGGGCATCCACCGTCTCAAACAGCTCCTTGATGATGGCCGGGAACGTCTGTTTCTCAAAACAGTTGGTGAAGCTGACCGCCCGCATAAACGGCGTCTCGCCCCGCTCATTCTGCACGCCCAAGCTCGCCCCAAACCGCTTGAGTTGTTTGATCACCTCCACGTCGCCCATGGCGCACGCCCAGTGCAATGCCGTGTGCCGTTCTGTGTCGATAATCCAGTTTGGCTGAAAGTTGGTCGGTGGGTCGGGCCGGATCGCCGGCTGTTCGTTTCGCGAGAGGAGAAAGTAGTCCAGCAGCTCGTCGCCGTATACAGAGTGCTGCTGTTCTGTCATATCCTGGATCATCTCCTCCCGCTTCCGCTTCCGTTGTGGCGCCGAGTACGTCGACATATCGTGGTCATCCTCAGCCGCATACGACACAGATGCTACCGTGAGATTATCAGGCGTGTCATCGCCATTCATCACAACATCGGACCGGTCGAAATCATCCTGGATAGGCGTCGCTGCTGCCACGGCTGCAGCTGCTGCCGCTGCTGCCGCCGCTGCCGCTGCCGCTTTTCCTTCCGAGTCAGATGCGAACATATGTAGTTGCAGGCATGTCCACTTACCGTTCCATTTCGGTACTGCTGGGCGTGCCCGCGGTGCTTTGGGTTTGCTTGCGTGTCGCGGTGCCGGCGGTGGACTGACATCGCCCGGCACAAACTCAAAGATAGGCCGCAAACGATCGTAAACGTTGTTACGGTGCGCCAGGGCCTCGCCATGTTCTAATGGGATCCACGTGCCTGTAGAGTCAGCCACCAAGCATCCCAATCCCAATCATCCTTTCCCTTCACGATCTGCCTCACCTTGATATTTTCCGTATCCGCCCTGGATCTTTTCGTGGATGTCTTTTTGCACCTCCCGCTCTAGGATTCGTGTTCGTGCCGGCTTGTCGAAGCCGGCAGCCTTGAGGATGTGTGTGGCGTTAATCCAGTCATCGTGACGTCGGCGCATAACATGTTCTTTCAGGTCCACGCCAAACTGAAATTCGAAGACTGGAATCTGCAAAGAAAGAAAGGGTTAGTCGGAATCCAAGAGAATTTCCTTCCCTTTTGGCACCGCTCACTCCGCTGTATGTGGCACTGTAAATGCCCGAACCATCGGCCTCAATCATCGTGAAAGGATTTTGGGGGGATATGGCGAGGATGCTCGAGCAAAGGGATGCGCAACGCAAACTGTCCCGGCAAAATCCAGTTGTGCCCAGCACGCTCGATCAAGCAGCTGCCAGCGACAGTTGTCTATCGGGTTGGCATACGCACCACGGACTGGATGCAAAGCTGCGATAAGTGGTATGCGCGCCGTCGTTGATACAGATCGGGCGCTGGTCGATGGAGGCTTGGGAGGTGTGCGGAACAAAATGCCGGTAACGCGAATGTCGTGCGGGACTGGACGCGTGTAAAATAGCCAGGGCGCGAAAATCAATTAAAATCGGTATTGCCTCAGGCAGGGATAGCCAACCGCGTCGCGTTTCTCCACTCTATCTCGGGTTTCAGCGCTAAAGTCCTTTCCGAGTCGCCTCGCCGCAGCCGACCAGGCCATGGTCTTGGTGAGTTGCGGGCACTTTCAGTTATTTGTAGAAGCCAGTGCAGTACATATATTAATTTCTCTGTCTTCCGGTGTGAACAGAAAAAAAAATAGAACCATGAGAATGAATAGGGCTGTTTCAAAAAAACGCAAAAAGAGACAAGCTGTGGGTTGCCAGCAACGCAGTCAGGCGTACGGACGAGCCTCCGGAAGGAGTGGGCACGTGACGTGGCGCAGCAGCACCACCAGCCACAACTGATCCACGATGCCCCTTTTCACAGGCCTCTCGTACGGCAAATTGCCTCACTCTCGTAGAGATATAGACAATCAGACAACCTGCACACAGACTTTTGTATAGAGCCCTTTAGCCTATCACGGGAGTAGTGCACCGTCCGAGTCTCGCATTGCCCTACCGGTACGGCTAGAGCCACACTTAATGGTTGACATAGTTACTGCCTGTTGTATTCCCAACCCACATTTGTTGTATTTTTCTTTAGTAAAGGTAAAGAGCAACATAACTATCTTACGATGTAGTAGATCATGCTGTCACTAGCCCCGGCTCATGTTCCTCCTGTAGGAGTCCATAATAACTGGCCGCTGGTGTAAAGAGACTGAGAAAAAAAAGCTGGGCCGAAAAAGGATCGTGTGGGCGCTCAGTTACAGTGTTGTACACTGTATGTTTGAATAAGAACACGGTATAACTTCGACCTTCGGCACGGACCCAGAATTCCCTCCTACGGGATCCTTAGTCATCATGGAGCTGGCTTCGAAGTCTGGCGACACCAGGACAATCTCAGAGTTCGGCCACCTTATTCCCCCTGTTGGCCAACCAGTCTTTTTTTTGTTTCGACACTGTCTAGTCGCCGCTGGCCGGACTCATAGTCATCGTCTACTCGAGTACTGCGGGCTCTTCGCTTCCTTCACACCGAATGGCTTGCTCGATTGCATCCTTTCGCCTTCCTGACACCGACAACCTGCCATGGCACGCGCCTCTGACAGCCGGCCTCTGTTGCCGGACCATGCCATCCCGAACGTGAACCCCTCCGAGTTTGATGACCGTGGTCGAGCTGGATTCCGACCGTCTCGCCTGGGCGAAGACAGTGACTATACTGTCGCCACGCACAACACGATGTCAACGACACCAGCGACGGCCACCCAACAACGCCCTGGTCTGCGGTCGCGCCAGAGCTCGTTCCGGTCATGCAGCCCTGAGGCCAGCGCGCGCCTAGCTGTGCGCACAAAATACACTTACGCTGCCATCTTCTTGGTCCTCTCGCTCGTCTCGTTCACGGTGCAGACGGAGCTGGCCTCGTGGATCCAGCACGACGGCTGGGACAAGGCGTACTGCATGCTGTATCTGACACACGGCTCGTGGTCGACCCTGTGGCCGCTCCAGCTGCTGATCCTGCGCCTGCAAAAGCGCTCGGTGCCATGGCCGTCTTTTTGGCGGCGCCACATGTGGCTGCTGCGCACGACGGCCGTTATGGTCGAGACACGCGATCTCGACATCCACGCGGCCACCCATGGCCACCGTGTCGCTGGCCGCAGCCACCTCCTCTACATGGCCCGGACCACGGTGCTCGTCACTTGTGCGCTGACCGTGGCCGGCCTCAGCTGGTACATTGCAGTGGCACTGACTACGCCGAGCGATCTGACGGCCATTTACAACTGCAGCGCCTTTTTCGCCTATGCCTTTTCCGTGCCGCTGCTCAAGGAGCGCCTGCATCTACACAAGTCGGTAGCTGTGCTGGTTGCTGTGGCCGGTGTGCTGATTGTGGCCTATGGTGACAGCAGCGACTCGTCATCAGAAAAGAGCGGCGGCAAGCGCCTACTGGGAAACGTCATCATCGGAGTCGGCAGCGTGCTCTATGGCCTCTACGAGGTGCTCTACAAGCGCTTCGCCTGCCCGCCCGACGGTTGCAGCCCCGGCCGCGGCATGATTTTCGCCAACACGTTTGGCAGCTGCATCGGCGTCTTTACGCTGACCGTGCTGTGGATCCCGCTGCCGCTGCTGCACCTAACCGGCATCGAGACATTTGTCCTGCCGACGGGCAAGGTGGCCTGGTACCTCTTTCTCTCTGTCATCGCCAATGCCGTCTTTTCCGGCTCCTTTCTCATCCTCATCAGCCTCACGAGCCCGGTCCTTAGCAGCGTCGCCTCGTTGTTGACTATATTCATCGTTGCCGCGTCTGACTGGCTGTTGACCGGCCAGGCTCCCAGCCTGCCGGCGATGCTGGGCGGCGCCATGATCGTCACCGCCTTTTTGATGCTTAGCTGGAGCACGTACCGCGAGATGACGGAGGAGGAGCGGAGAAAGGAGTTGGAAATCAGCGATGACGAGGACGAGGACAGTGAAGAAGAGGCGTAAGCCCCAAGACAGAGGGGTGTTTGTGCCATACTGTACGATTGGATGGGTAGAGGGAGAGTATTCTGTAGACTCGAAACAATTGAGATCGGAACTGAACATTGCCGGAGTAGTCAGCCAACCAACCAATAAAGGTCAGCCTTTTCAAAGCAGGTCACGTGAACATGCTTTCGGCTTGGAGGCATGGATTTAATTCGTCTACCCGTCGGACCTTTCAGCAACAGCCACCCGCGACCCGAGAGTCACCCCTACACTAATTCCAGTCGTCCGCGCTCTGAGCCTTTGCAAGATGACGGGCACCGCTGATGCCAGCCTTCCGAGTGAGTCTGGGGAGGAGAAGAGGAGAGCGGCCGGCCGACTTGGAGGCCGCTAGACCGAGAGGCGCGACAGTTGATCGTGTAGACCGATCACTGACCACGACTACCACAGAGGCGACGCGCGAGGAGATGAGCGCGGCTAAGCTACCGCTGGCCTACCGGGACAACTGCGCAAACCTACTGATCCCGCTGAACCAATGCCGGTTCGAGACATATTTTCTTCCGTGGAAGTGCGAGGTGCGTGGAGGGAACGGGAGAGTACGGCTGGTACGATGCGGCGTGCTGACATGACGGCATACTACACAGACCGAGAGACACAGCTACGAAAAGTGCCAGTACCTCGAGTTCAAGAAGCGGGTCGCAAAGATGGACGAGCTGAAGGCGGCACGGGAAAGCAACTGAGGAGGGCTTGTCTTGTACGGAGTACGCTACAATGTGAATTGACCACGACAACATGTGCTTGAGGCGGTGACCTGTGTTTCTGGATGTGTTGGAGGCGATGGCCAACGATACAGTGATACAATGGCGGTGGTACTGAAAACTGAACCTACGGCTGCCGATGACAACACCGAAACATCCGATACCAACACTCTTGAACGGTTTATTTGTCTATCGAACCGAACACACTCTCCCGACGTCGCCCTTGCTACAACTCTGTTGGTTGCTTACGCACGGGACAGATCCTCGCCCGACTCGGCCTTCTGGATGCCGTACTTCTTGAGGCGGATGGCGTTGATGGCAATGAAGCCGGCTGTGGTCCTGTCAGTGTCTGCCTGCGGGCACAGTTCCACGGGTACGTACTGGTGTCGACGGGACTGAAGTCGACGAGCGAGTCCATGGATGACTCCTCGGATGAGTAGAGCTTCTCGTCGGAGCTGCGGCCCAGCACGTAAACGTTGCCCTTGTAGCAGCGGAGGCGGACCTCGCCGTTGACGCGCTTCTGCGAGAAGACGAGTGAGTTCTGTCGAGTGCGTTAGGAATAGAGCGCGAAAGAGCAGGGGGGCGGCCAGACGCAGACATACCTCGATAAACTCCCGCTCCGGAGAAAAGTACATGCCGTTGTACAGGAGCTCGGACCAGTTGTGCGAGACAAACTGGTCACGCAGCGAGCGGACCTTGCCGTCCATGACAAGGCCCTCGAGGTCGAGATGGGCCAGGCGGAGAATGGTCATACCCGGCGAGTCGTAGCAGCCACGGCTCTTGAGGCCGATAAAGCGGTTCTGTCGTGTTAACAGGGCACGGCACCGTATCATCGTATCACCATCCAGGGGCATGTCGACTCACCTCGACAATGTCGATGCGGCCCACACCGTGGGCCTTGCCAATGTCGTTGAGCGTGGCAAAAAGCTCGACGCTGTCGGTGTAGTCCTTGCCGTTGACAGACAGCTTGACGGGCAGGCCCTTGTCAAAGAAGAGCTGAATGTCCTGGGGCGTGTTGGGCGCCTTCTCGGGGTCGACGGTACGGGTCCACATGTCGGCCGGGGGCGGCTGCGAAGGGTCCTCGAGCTGGCCGCTCTCATAGGAGCAGTGGGCAAAATTGTCATCCATGCTATACGGCTTGGCCTTGGTGGAGGTAACGGGGATGCCGACGGCACTGGCGTAGTCTAGCAGGTCGTTGCGGCCCTGGAAGCGGTTGAAGAACTCAGGTAGCCGCCACGGCGCCACGATCTTGATCTTGGGGTCAATCGTGAGAAAGGCCAGCTCAAAGCGGACCTGGTCGTTGCCCTTTCCGGTGCAGCCATGCGAGACGTAGTCGCAACCCTCCTGCTTGGCGACGCGCATCTGGGCGCGCGCAATAACGGGCCGGGCCAGGCTGGTGCCCAGCAGGTAGCGGCCCTCGTACTGGGCGTTGCACTGCACGGCCGGGAAGCACAGCTCCTCGACAAACTCGCGGCGCAGATCCAGGATGATCATCTTGGACGCACCCAGCATGGCCGACTTGGCCTTGACCGCGTCCCAGTCCTCCTCCTGGCCGACATTGGCCAAAAAGCACACAACCTCGTAGCCCTGCTCCAGCAGCCACTTGAGGATGCAGCTCGTGTCGAGACCGCCTAGACGGTTAACAGGCGTCGTCCCGGTGACATCACCATTGTGGATTCCCTTGCGGGGAAGAGGGGAGACGTACCCGAGTAGGCGAGACAGACCTTGCCCTTGCTCATGTTGACGGTGTTGTATAGTGCAGACGGAGGGACAGTGAGCAATTGAATGGGCAGAGGATGTTGAGCGAGCTCAATGGAAGTGGAAGGAAGAGCCCTGGGCACAAGTGACTCACTTGCTTTCTTATCTGAGAATTTTTGTTGGCGCGTGAGGTAAGCAAAAAAGCAAAAAAAATGTTGTCGTGGGCCGTCACGTGTGTGGGTCTAGGCTGAGCGCCGAATACCAGAAATACAACAAATCTTATCACTGCGTCCGTTTGTCTCCATAAATTCATTAAAAGCAACAGGACCTTGGGTATCAAACGGCAAAGAGAATACCAGGCCTCCCCTATGTCCTCGCTTCCACGCCCCACGATCTATCTCTTTTCTGATACCGCATGTCCCATGTCCACTCCTAGTTCCGAATCCCTTCGCCATGGCGACTTGCCGCGCCAACCGGTTGCTTTTTTACCCCCCCCATTGTCCCCTTTAAAAGTAAATGTAAACCAAACGCCGAACGGCAATGCATGATGAGAAATAGCACAAAGAGTATGCGGGTAATGGCGGGTGTAGATGTGGCAAACGTGCAAGGGGGGCGTGCTCGCCAAGATGAAGGATAATACCGTCGCAAAAAAAATCAACAGGCCAAAAATGTCTGCAGAGCTTGCGGAGCCTGCAAAGTCTGCAAAATTCGCTCAGACCGCCACCAACTGAGCCCAGACCCGGACAAGACCAGGTCTCTCTTGGTGGCAAGACTCCTTCCAGCCGAGCCCGTCCCAGGCACCGATGTAGTCCTGGAGCAGGGCCGGAGCCGGACTGTGCAGACGAGCAAGAATGGCATCGCGGTCAACCGACGCGTCCTTGGCGATTTCGCGCAGTGCTTGCAGACGTTGATGCTCTCTCTCGGCGGCGAGATCCTGGGAAATCGCTCTCCTTGCACCGAGTGTGAGCGACATGCCTTGGCTGGAGCCACCGCGGCCCAGGTCGGGGTGTTCGAGAATATAATTGGCAAAGCCAAACGGAAGGTTGACAAGCACACGGGAAAGAATGGCGTTCACGCTGTTCGCGCCTGACACCAATTGGCTTCTCGCCTTGTTCGTTCCGTTCACAGCTGTCGCCGACGACGCTGGCGACGCTGGGACAGCCTCGTGTCCCTGTGCCGGGGAAAAGTCGCCAAAGACAATCTTTGCCGGTTGCTGCGCCACTCGCTTTGACTGCGATTCCGCCGTTCTCGAGGGTAGGCTGACGGATCCGGAGGAAAGGTGCTGATGGATTTCCTGGTCATTGGACTGCATAACGCCGTGTGCCACGTCTTGTCCAGAGGCGACAAAAGTCTTGGGGAAGCGAGACAGAGACATCACACCGTTGTCGGCCACCTCGATACTTTTCTGTAGGGTGAACCGGACTGGCACGTTCCATACGAGAAAGTCAAAAGCCTTGTGCAACAGCTGCTTGATCGTGTACCCGGATCCACGCGCGTAACGAAACTTGGCCTGCGGATAGGGCATGCCAAACATGTCATAGTCTACCGTCGGCGTGTTCGGTAGCAGCACGCCGTTGAGGCAAAACGCCAGCACGTGCTCGACTGTGTCCCAGCCAAGCAGCTGGCAGGCCTGCTCCATGCCGGCCTTCTCAACCTTATCCAGCATAAATAGGAAGCCGGCCGCCATGTTGGCGAGAGCCACATCCATGGCATGGGCGCGCGACTGCGCCGCGGTAGCGCTAATGTCGTCGATGCCGTATCCATACAGGGTGCGAAGTGCCTGGAGCGAGGCACTGGGCGAGATAAAGGAATCCTCAATGTCGATGCGGAGCACCACAACAGGATACCCAAACGAACCTGTCTGCACGGTGGCGTTACTGCCGCTATGCAACATGTGGGAGATGGGGTAGGACTGTGCTAGAGCGGCACGGTGGCCCATGAACATGACGGGCTGTGTTGTGTCAAGGTCGGTCTTAACTGGGAAGTGCAAGAACACGTAGCAGTCAGAGGACCGCGGATCGTGAAAGTTTTGGTGTAGCCGGCGCTCGAGAAAGTGAACGAACTCTGGGCCTAGGGGATGAATGACCTCCCTCGGATGCATGTCGCCACTGGCGGGACCGCCACTGTCAGGGAACCCAAATGGAGACGGCAGCGGGGGAGAGAGCAGCGCCGGATAAACCTCGTTGTGAGGAGCCATGCCGGGAGGCGGAAACGGACCACCGTTGGAAGCGTGGGAGCTGTGAGAGCCGTTAGCCCCCGAGCCCCCGTTTATGTTATCCGGCGACTGCGAGCTGTGAAAGCTTGCCGGCGTGGACGGGATGAAGCCGGCGGCAGTCCCGTATCTGTTCATATCGTTGGCCATAACCATTCTCGGCGGTCCGTGCCAGTCACCCATATCTGGGCCCGGAGGGCTGAATGCCACGAACACGGGCGGGGGGCCGCCTATGAGACCAGGCGGCGGCATCATATTGTGGGTTTGGGGTGGCGGTGGCGGCGAGGAGCCGTCCGGGCCATGGAAGGAGCCAAATGTCATGCTACCATTGCTGGGATGAGCCTGGTGGTGGGCTATCAGGCGAACGTCGGGGCGGTTGGCATCGTCGTCGGTCAGCGGAACCGAGTTGCCATCTAGGTGGTCAGCATGGAAAGAATACTTGAGTATGGCGAGGAAGAAAACCCACTCTGGACAGGTGCCTCGTTGTCCGGTCCTTTGACGCTGCTGGGCGTGGAAGCCTTGGGTGTCGGCGGGGACAAAGAATTGGCCCCGTTGCGGACGGCCTCGGCAGATGAGAGGACTGACGGAGCAGCCGACGAGGCAGAGGAGTCTTCTTCTTTTTGCTCCGGCTTCTGCTCCGGCAAGAGAGGCTTGACCTCGGCTGCCTGCTTCTGCTCGGCGAGCTCTTGCTGCTCTTGCTCTTGTCTCCGCCGCAGCTGCTCTTGCTGTAGCTGTTGCTGCTTTTGTCTCTGCTGCTTTTGCAGCTGCTGCTTCTTCATGAGCGGCAGCGGGATAGCGGGCACGATCATGGGCCTGGTAACGGCATTTTTAGCAGCCAGACGTGGCATGACTTCCTCGGCTGAGGGACGCATGGCGACTCGAAAACGGCGATATTCCGGGTGAAGGTGGAGACGATGAGGAAAGGGTAGAGGTCGTAGCAAAGGTCATCTGAGGACAAGTAGAAGCTGGGGTGGATTAGCAAGAGAAGGGAGCGACGGCGAACTGGGAGAGATAGATGTGACGTGAAGAGACGCAAGAGGTAGAGGTAGAGAGAGATGGAAAGAGAAACAAAGAAAAACAAGAGAAATAGAAGAAAGAGAGAAAAAGAAAAAAAGGGAACAAATGCGAGACAGCGACGTGATGATTGAAGGCCAAACGACAAAAGTCCAGGACAAACATGCAAGCAGGTAGTCGAGTTCTTCCTGATCGACGGAATGTGACGGTGGGGAGCGGCCAGACTCACGAGAAGGGTGGCGGACGATGCGGATGCGGATGCGCAGTCGGTGCTTTGGTCCAGAAGTCCACCCGCAAAAAGATGT
Organism: Leptographium flavum; assembly: GCA_963580335.1. NCBI lineage: Eukaryota > Fungi > Ascomycota > Sordariomycetes > Ophiostomatales > Ophiostomataceae > Leptographium > Leptographium flavum. The sequence goes on along the minus strand of OY756930.1, from coordinate 5,404,392 downwards.
CTGGACAGGGGATTGGAGGCCAGCCAAGGCGAACAGCGGGCTGCTGGTTGGAAAACAAACAGAAGCGTTTGCTCCTTCCACCAGGTCTAATTTTTTTGGTTCCTTCCTTTTTTTGTTTGGGAATATAAGTGGGCCGATTAGTCACCAGAGTTGACAGCACATTCCTCCCCGTATCTAGCAACGCAAAAAAGATGCCTACAGGAGTGTATTGTGAAAGCTGAAGACATGCATGCAGACCTCTCCTACATTGATATGAGCCAGTCCTTCCCAGCTCATTTTCAGAGCATCGTCCTTCAGGCGCCCAACGGCCAGCTAGCCAAATCCGTACTCCGTATATGGCCGCAACAGCCCGGAAGAATCAATTTCCTCGCCGAGAGCGGATTCAGCCAGCGCCGTTTTATGCCCCACTCTAGCAATCCGCCCAGGAACGACAAAGAAATGCGAACTGGACAGTTAGCACTCGTTTGCAACCCCTCGATTAATCATGGCAGGCAAGAACGCGGCAGCGAAGCCGATTGTGCACTATGAGTTTGGCGGGCCGTAAGTCGGAGTCGAAAGAGAGAAAGAGAGGGAGAGAGAAAGAGAAAGAGAAATGGATGGACTTGAACCGAGCTGACAAGCAGACTCGGTGCATTCGGCGTCAGCTTCGGCCTCCCGATCCTCCTCTACATCTTCACCTTTGCCTGCAACGATGTCTCGGGCTGTCCAGCGCCGTCCCTCCTGCACCCCTCTACGCTGGACCTCGACCGGCTCAAGGCCGAGGTGGGCTGGCCGACCGACGGCTTTCGCGGACTCGTCAACTGGCGCGTGACCGGCTGGACGCTGGCCTACTACCTGTTCAGCGCGGTGCTGCATCGCGTGCTGCCCGCTCCCTTGCACGAGGGCGTGGTGCTGGCCAATGGTGGCCGGCTACAGTACAAGCTCAACACGCTGCACTCAACGCTGCTGACGCTGACGCTCTGTCTGGCCGGCACGCTGCGACAGGGCGCGAACTTTCCCGTGTGGACGTTCCTGACCGACAACTACCTGCAGCTGCTGTCGACTAACATTCTCATTTCGTTGGCGCTGGCGACGTTTGTCTACGTCCGTAGCTTCGGCCGCGGCATGGCGCCAGGCAACCCGCATCTGCGTGAGCTCGCGGCCGGCGGTCAGACGGGCAACGCCATGTACGACTGGTTCATTGGACGCGAAATGAACCCGCGCGTGGTGCTGCCGGTACTGGGCGAGATCGACATTAAGTCATTTATGGAGCTGCGGCCAGGCATGCTGGGCTGGATCCTGCTCAACCTGGCCTTTGTGGCCAAGCAGTACCGCACGTTTGGCTTTGTCACCGACAGCATCGTCTTTGTCGCCGCCGTGCAGACGCTGTACGTGCTCGACAGCGAGGTGATGGAGTCGGCACTTCTGACCACCATTGACATTACCACCGACGGCTTCGGCATGATGCTGGCCTTTGGCGACCTGGTCTGGGTACCGTTTATGTACACGCAGCAGACGCGCTACCTGGCTGCCTATCCAGTGTCGCTCGGCTGGCCGGGCGTGCTGGCCATGGGCGCCGTGCTGGCCACGGGCTTTAGCATCTTCCGGCTGGCTAACGCGGAGAAGAATAGGTTCCGCACCAACCCCGACGACCCGCGCGTGGCGCACCTCGAGTACATTGACACGCCGACGGGCTCGCGTCTGCTGGTGTCGGGCTGGTGGGGCGTTGCGCGCCACATCAACTATTTTGGCGACTGGATCCAGGCGTGGCCGTACAGCCTGCCGACGGGCATGGCAGGCTACGTGGTGCTGACGGCAGCGGAGGCAGCTCAGGCAGCGGAGGCAGGCAGCACTGTGTTTCCGCGGGCAGATGGTAGCGTCGTCACGGCCGGTCCGGCGCGCGGCTGGGGCATAGTCTTTACGTACTTTTACGTGCTGTACTTTGCCGTGCTGCTGGTGCACCGCGACTTGCGCGACGATGAAAAGTGCGCGCGCAAGTACGGCGCAGCATGGGAGCAGTACAAGAAGCGAGTCCGCTGGCACATTGTGCCGGGGGTGTATTAGGTTGTGGATGTCGGGAGCCTCGACAGATGGCAATGTGGAGGAGAGGAGGCGGAAACCGGAAACCGGAAAAAGACAGCCATGAGGCCACTCAACTGCCGACGTGCATTACTGGTCTGCATGTTCCGGCATATTATAATTTGGCCGAGGAACGGCCTGCAGCACTCAGTATCGGATGCGCCTTCGGATGGGCATTTGCGAGGTTACTAACTCATTTGCATTTTGATATTAAATATTGACAATTTGGCGTTTGACTCTTGGCTATTCATTTTGATGCCTATCTCAACCAATCCCAACTACACAAGCCGTCCATTTCCAGTTCGATATTCTTTGGCATTATTTCGGATTTCCCAACAAGGGATGCCCCGTCAGGCAGTGGGCCTTAGTAGTTAAGTCTATCTATGTGGGATGTGGGTCGGTGCTTGGTGCGCGTCATGCACGTGACAATATTGGTCCAACTTAGCGTCATGCGGAGACAGCTCGATCGGCCCGTTTTGTGAATAGCGTCCTCGTGTTGGCTGCTCCTACCTCTTGCAGCGACAATCGTTGCCTTTTTGCCCAAGACTTCTTCTTCCCACCGACACATGACCATTAAACATCGATTTCCACAGTCTCATAGCACAGCCGACCAATGCATACGCCGGGCTCCGCTTCTCTTCCGTCGGTGCATCGCAGGATCGACAGCATCGTATCCACCGGGGAAGCCTGTTATGTGTTGTGCCGATTTTGTGTTCATGTGTTGTCTCTCCGCTGCTCGCGGGTGGTCATCTGTCGCTTTCTTGATGCAGCTCCTGCCGTCTTTTTGCAATGGGTCGCTCCTTCCGTATTTGTCGCCGGGGCAAGCAAAACAGCCCATACTTTAGACTTGTAATCTCTGCATATTATATGCTTACTCTTTTGCATCGTTGCATTTATCCCATTGTATTCGCATCTTAGCACAGCAAAATCCTTACCATGCGCCGACCAATCTTGCTCGCGCTACTGGCCGTCTCGTCTGCTCTGGCCAACCCTTTCAAGAGAGGCGACTACAGCGATGGTAATTTGAACGACTCTGACGACTCAAATGGCCCAGGCAAAGAATCTTCCGTCTCTGAAGACGAGAGCAGCGGCGACAACGACGACAGCGACAGCCTCACCAATGCCTACTCGCCGCCCTTTTATCCATCGCCGTGGATGAACCCTCATGCCGACGGCTGGATCGACGCTTATGCCCAAGCCAGAGATTTCGTTTCCCAGATGACACTCCTGGAAAAGGTCAACCTGACGACCGGAGTAGGGTGCGTTTAAGCGACTGCTCTGTTTACTACGTGCTGACAGATAGATGGGAGGGCGAGCAGTGTCTGGGCAATACCGGCTCCGTCCCACGCCTGGGCCTTAAAGCATTCTGCCTGCAGGATTCGCCCGTCGGCGTGCGGGACACGGATTTCAACTCGGTCTTTCCCTCGGGCCAGACCGCCGCGGCCACTTTTGACCGACAGCTTCTGTACAATCGCGGTGTGGCCATGGGACAGGAACATCGTGGAAAAGGTGTCACCGTGCAGCTGGGGCCTGTGGCCGGTCCTCTGGGCCGGTCGCCCGAAGGCGGCCGCAACTGGGAGGGCTTCTCGCCCGATCCCGTGCTCAGTGGCATCGGCATCGCGCAGACCATCCAGGGCATTCAGGCCGCCGGGGTCATTGCCTGCGCTAAGCATTTTGTCGGCAACGAACAGGGTACGTTGAGCCGTTCTCTACGAATATTTCTCAGCCTTTCTTACGAAAATGACCGACAGAACACTTCCGCCAGGTCGGGGAGGCCCGCGGCTATGGCTACGACGTGACCGAGTCCTACTCATCCAACATTGACGACGTGACGATGCACGAGCTCTACATGTGGCCGTTTGCCGATGCGGTGCGTGCCGGTGTTGGCTCGTTCATGTGCGCGTACAGCCAGGTCAACAACTCGTACAGCTGCCAGAACTCGAAGCTGCTCAACAACTTGCTCAAGGACGAGCTCGGATTCCAGGGCTTTGTCATGTCCGACTGGCAGGCCCAGCACACGGGTGTCGCCAGTGCCCTGGCGGGTCTTGACATGACTATGCCCGGCGATACGGAATTCAACAGCGGCCGTAGCTTCTGGGGAACTAATCTTACCCTAGCCGTTATCAACGGTACTGTGCCCGAGTGGCGCATCGACGACATGGCCATGCGAATTATGGCTGCCTACTTCAAGGTAGGCAACACCATTGGCGGACAGTTGCCTGTGAACTTCGCATCCTGGACACTTGACACTTACGGTCCGCTCCACTATGCCGCCGGCCAAGACTACCAGCAGATCAACACGCACACGGATGTACGTGACGACCACGCGGCGCTGATCCGCGAGGTGGCGGCCAAGGGAACGGTTCTGCTCAAGAATGTGAATCATGCGCTGCCGCTGAACAAGCCGCATTTTCTGGTCATCATTGGCGACGACGCGGGCGCCAACTCGGCCGGCCCCAATGGCTGCTCTGACCGCGGCTGCGACACAGGCACGCTGGGCATGGGCTGGGGCTCCGGCTCCGCGAACTTTCCCTACCTGGTGACACCGAATGCGGCTCTGCAGGCACGGGCCTTGCAGGACGGAAGTGTGTACCAGAGTGTGCTGTCCAATTACGAGACCGCGGCGACGGAGAACCTAGTGTCGCAGGACGGGGTGACGAGCATTGTCTTTGTTAATGCAGATTCGGGCGAAGGCTACATTAACGTGGCCGGGAATCAGGGCGACCGGCAGAACCTGACACTGTGGTACGACGGTGAGGCCCTGATTGATCGGGTCAGCAGCCGTTGTGCCAACACGATTGTTGTCATGCACTCGACGGGGCCGGTGCTCGTGGGCGACTGGTACGACAGCCCGAATGTGACGGCCATTCTGTGGGCCGGTATCCCGGGGCAAGAGTCGGGTAACGCGATTGCGGACGTGCTGTACGGGGAGGTGAACCCAGCAGCACGCACGCCCTTTACCTGGGGCTGGACGCGGGAGAGCTACGGCACGGACGTGCTGTACTGGCCCAACGCACAGGTGCCGCAGATTGCCTATGATGAGGGCATTGCGATTGACTATCGCTACTTGGACGGGGCGGGCGAGACACCGATCTTTGAATTTGGCTTTGGCCTGAGCTACACGACGTTTTCGTACAGCAACCTGCAGGTGCAGAAACTGGCCGCCGCCGCCTACACGCCGACAGGCGGCTATACGGAAGCGGCGCCGAGCCTCAACAGCAGCGCCGTGTCGAAAAACCTCAACGACTACCTCTTCCCGACGCAGTTGTTCCGCAAACTGGAGCAGTTCATCTATCCCTACGTCACCACGGCGGCATCGGGTCGAGCGGCGTCGCAGGTGGGCGACTACGGCCAGGCAGCGTCTGCGTTTGTGCCGCCACACGCGACAGACGGATCGCCACAGCGGCGTCTACGGGCCGGCAGTACGCACGCGCCGGGTGGCAATCAGGGGCTGTACGACGTGCTGTACCGAGTGACGGCACAGGTGACGAATACGGGCGGCGTGATGGGCGACGAGGTGGCGCAACTGTACTTGTCGCTGGGCGGGCCCAAGGACGCGCCGGTCGTGCTGCGGGGCTTTGACCGGCTGCGCGACATTGCGCCCGGACAGACGGTGCAGCTGACTGTGGAGCTGACGCGCCGCGATGTGAGCAACTGGGATCCGGTGCAGCAGGACTGGGTGATCACCGGCTATCCGAAGACGGTGTACGTCGGACCAAGCAGCCGGAATCTGCCTCTGCAGGGTGTGTTGGAGTAGAGGCAAAAACAAAACGTATTAACTATTGGAAGAAACAGGAATAGGAAAGAATCAAACAATTATGAAGACAAAGTTCACATCATGTGATCTCATGGCCCATTGCCGTCTGGTACTGTCCATTCCACCACTCCTCTCACTCGACCAACGACTTCTTGACCAAGCGCGACTGCCGCGCAATGAAGCCGCTCAGCGACTGCACGGTGCGGCCGCCCAGGAATTCGAGCACGGGTACGGTGGCCTCCATCTCGCTAGCGACCCAGTTGCGCAGCTCGACGGCAATGAGCGAGTCGAGGCCGTACTGGCTCAGGGGCCGCAGCAGGTCCAGCTCGTCTTCGCTCGGCAGCATGAGGAGGGCGACAATCTTGCTGCGGAGGGCGCCCTCGAGCAGGGCCAGCACGGCCGGTAGGGAGTCGGCAGCGCGGAGGCGGGCGCGGATCGACAGGGCGGCAGCGGCGGTTTCGGACGTGGCGGCGGCGGCGTCAGCGTCAGTCTGCTGCGCGCTGGTGGCGGCGGCGCGGGCGAGGTGGCAGGCGTGGGCGAAGCGCGGGTCCTGGTAGGACGGCTGGTGGACGTCGCCGCCGGTGTAGCGGCCGAGGCCGAGGCCGGTGAGGATGTTGGCGTCGCAAAAGGGGCTGTCGTCGGTGTCGGCGCGGCCCGTGTCGACGGACAGGGCGGCCTCGATTAGCGCGAGGCACTCGGCGCCGTCAATCTCCTCAAAGCCGTGCGAGCGCAGCGTCTGCTGGACGTCGGCGTGCTCGGCCACGTAGCCGATGCCGGTGATCATGCCGAGGTCGACGGTGGTGGCGGCGAGGCCGTGGCGGCGGCGGAAGCGCGAAAAGGCGTCCTGGAAGGCCGAGGCCGCGCCATAGGCCGTCTGGCTGGGGTTGCCAATGATGCCGACCATGGAGGACAGCAGGACGAAGAAGTCGAGGTCGGCCGGCAGCTGGCGGTGCAGGTTCCACGTGCCGGCGACCTTGGGCCACAGCGAGTGGTTCCACGCGTCGGCCGCCATGTGCTGGAAGAGGGCGCTCTCCATGACGAGGCCGAGGTGGACGGCGCCACGGACGGCCGGGAAGCCGGCGACGGCCGTCGCATGCAGAGCGGCTGCCAGCTGGGCCGCGTCGCCCACGTCGCAGTTGCAGACGAGCACGCGGGCGCCGGCCGCGCGCAGGCTGTCTACGGCCGCGGCCGCTACGGCGCTCGTGATGCCGCCGCGCGAGAGCAGCACGATATGGCGCGCACCACGGGCCACCATGCGCGCTGCCAGGGCGCGTCCAATGCCGCCGAGGCCGCCCACGAGCAGGTAGGAGGCGTCCGAAGCGAGGCGCACGGGAGGCAGCCGGGGGGTCATGACGGTGCCGCGGGTCGTTGACGCGGTGGTGATGGTGGTTGTGGTGGTTGTGGTGGTCGTGACCGTCGTGCCGCTCTCGTCTGTGCTGGTCGACGCGGCCGTCGTCGTCGTGCCGGTGGCCTCGCCCTCGGCTACCAGGACCAGCTTGCCCATGTGGCGGCCGCCCTGCATCGTGCGCAGCGCGGCGACGCCGTCGGCCATGGCAAACGTCGTCAGCGGCTCGGGCGGCCGGGCCTCGCCGCGACGCACCATGTCCATGCTCTCGGCCCAGAGACGGGCGCCGTAGTCGGGCCGGCCAGAGAGCAGCGTGATCAGGTCGACGGCGGCAAACGTCACGTTGCGCAGAAAGGGGAACATGTCGAGGCGGCCGTGGCGCTGCAGGTCGCGTTTTCCCAGCTCAATGAAGCGGCCAAACGGCGCGACACAGCGCCACGACGCGTGCAGCAGCTCGGCCGCCAGCACGTTGAAGACGACGTCCACACCGCGGCCACCTGTCGCCTGCTGCACCGCCTCGGCAAACGACGCGTCACGGCTGCTGAAAATGCGCGCGTCCGGAATGCCGCAGCGCTCCGCCAGGAAGCGCTTCTTGGCCGCCGTGCCGGCCGTGGCCAAGACGGTGGCGCCGCGCTGCTGGCAGAGCTGCACCAGCATCTGGCCCAGGCCGCCGGCCGCCGCGTGCACCAGCACCGTGTCGCCGGCGCTGACCTGCGCCACCCGCAGCGCGTGCACCGCCGTGCAGAGCACGATTGGCAGGCCGGCCGCCGCCGCCAGCCCGAGGTGCGCCGGCACTTTCTGCGCCCGCCACGCCGCCAGCCGCGCCGTCGACGCAAACGTGCCGTCGGCCGGCCCGGCCACACGGTCGCCCACGGCCAGCCCGCGCACGCCCGCGCCCACGCGCTGCACGATGCCGGCACACTCGATGCCCAGACTGCGGTTCTCAATCTGTCCCATCGCCACCATGACGTCGTGGAAGTTGACGCCGGCCGCGCGCACCTCAATCTCGATCTCGTCCGCGCCCAGCGGCACCGCTTCGCCCGTCGCGTCGGCCAGCCGCGCATCGTCGTCCCAGAACAGGCTGTCCAGCAGCCCCGGCTGGCCGACCTCGAGCTTCAGGCTGCGGCCAGGCTGCACCACCGGCCCCGGCACCGCGTGGCGCCGTCCCGTGCGTGCGGCCACGTAGTCGGCCACCGCCGGCATCTCGACGTAGCGCGGCACGTGCACCATGCCGTGGCGGCAGGCCAGCTCCACTTCGGGCGACGTTGTGTCGACAAACGACTGCTGGAAGACTTGGCGCACGACCGCTATGTCGGCCGCGGACTCTTTGGGCTCCAGGTCCAAATGCACTAAATTGCCGCCCAGCTCTTCGCGCAGCGTCCGCATCAGACCCTGCACGAGCGCAAAGTCGGGCGCGCTGTCGCCCGTTGCCGCTCCGCGCGTCACCCACAACACCTTGGCTGGCGCTGCTCCGACCGGCCGCACAAACAGCCGCCGCATGCGCTCCATGCTCTCGGCCGTCTGCAGGCCCAACGTCGCGCCATCGGCCTGGAAAAAGACGAGCGTCTGGCCGTCGGCGATCGAGAGCGTGTCCATGTTCTGGACCGTCGTGTGGAACGATTGGGCGAGTGTGTCGATCCAGGCGTTGTCCGAGTCGGTCGCGAGGACAGCCAGGTGACGGGAAGGGCTTTCTGTGGCTTCGTGCTCTGGCTCGGTCTTGCTAGCCGCGATCGTCGTCTGTGGCTCTGCCGTCTCTGGATTGTCGACCAGATCAGCCTCTTCGACCGGTTCAGTCGACCCGATCGTTTCTAGCGTCTCAGCCTCTTTCGTCTCGATTGTTGACTCAACAGGCGACTGGGCCTGTGGCTCTGCGATCGTTGACTCGTCGATTGCCACGTGCGTCTCATCGACCTTTTCTGCCGTCGGTTCTGCCGGTTCTGTCGGTTCTTCCGTTTCTTCCGATCTCGCCTCTGTCGACAGTTCATCCACCTCGACCGTCGCCACGATCGTCGCCTCGACCGTTGTCTCGACCGTTTGATAAGTCTCTGCAGCGGCATTGTTTGCCGTCGATTTCTCCTCTATCTTGGGCAGAGTTTCCAAATTCGTCTCAACTGTGTCGGGCGTCTCAATGTCGGTCTTTTCCTTGACTGCCCCGGTCTCCTCAATGTCGGTCTTCTCCTTGACGTCTGCCTTCTCTTCGATCGTCTCAACAGGCTTGGCCGGCTCGACTTCAGTCTTCTCAACATTGATCTTTTCCTCGACAGCAGGCTTTTCCTCGGTGTTGATCTTTTTCTCCGCGATCACAGCAGGCTCGTCAGCAGCAACGGCAGGCTTCTCCACGCCCATCTCTTCCGCCGACTCAATGCTCGTCTCGACCATCTCATCTTCAGTCTTCTCTTTAACGCCGGCCTTTTCTTTGACGGCGATCTTCTCCTCCATGTCGGCCGTCTCCACAATCGTCTCGGCCGTCGTGGTGTCGGTCTTTTCAATCGCCTCGATCTTCTTCTCCTCGGCTGACTCGACTTTGATCTCCTCCTTATCATTGGACTCCTCCTTGACGGTCTCGACGGTCTCGCCAGTATTCTCCACAAAAATCTCGGTGTCGCTCTGTCCAACCGTCTCGACGCCCTTCTCTTTGACCGTCTCCGGCTCGACCGTCTCGGCATCAGTCTTCTCCTCGACCGGTTCGACTTCAGTCTTCTCTTCAATTTCGGGCTTCTCCTTCACCGCCCCAGCCGTCTCGACGCCAACCTTGTTGTCGGCTGTGTCGGCGGTCTTGTCGTCAACTGTCTCGGTGTCGGTTTGAATCGTCTCAACCGGTTCGCCCGTCTTGGCCTCAGCGTTCTCCTCGGCCAGCTTGACTTTGGCCTTCTCTTCCATCGTCTCGACCGGCTTCCTGTCGGTCTCCACCTCGACGCTCTTTTCGACCGCCTCCACATTATCCGGCGTCGTCTCAGTCGGCTCAGTCGTCTCCTCCTCCTCTACCGCCGTACTCAACATCATTGACCCTTGGTGCGTCGCCACATCTGCCGTTTCCCACACGGCCGCATCCAGACCGGAAAAGCCGTTTGCCTTGAGCACCACATCCCACTGCGCCTCTGCCAGCAGCGGCGAGTCCTGCCGCTCCGGCTCTTCGGCCACCCACCAGCCGTCAAAGATGCCAAACAGATTGGCCACGGCTGCCGTCGCGACGCGCTGCTCCGGTACCAGCACCAGCTCAATGAGGAGCAGCCGCCCGCCCGGCCGCAGCAGGCTACGCGCGTGGGCCACAGTGCGCCCAATGTTGCGTGTCGCGTGCAGCACATTGGCCGCCACCACGAGGTCGTACGTGCCTGGCACAAAGCCCTGCGCCGCCGGCGGCCGCTCCACGTCCAGCCGGGCAAAGTGCAGCCGCGACAGCCACGGGCGGGCCTTGCTGCGGACCTGCTCAAAGAAGCCGGAGCTGATGTCGGTCACGTCGTAGCGATCGAAACGCGGCACCGCGCCAGCAAAGGCCCCGTCCGGCTGGCCCAGCGCCTCGAGCAGCGGCAGCGTCGCGCCGCCCGTGCCGGCGCCGATCTCGAGGATGCGCAGCCCGGGGTTCTTGTGCGCCAGCAGGTCGACAAAGACGGCCGCCTGCTTGTACTGCCGCGCCATACGTGGGTTCAGCGCATAGTAGCGGCCCAGCACGTCGCCCTGCATCGTCACCTCGAGCGGGTCGGCTTCGCCTAGCACGATGCGATGCATGCTCGCCGCCACCGCCGCCAGCAGCGGGCCCTCGGCCACGGCCGTGCGACCCAGCTCGACCAGCAGGGCGGCCCGCGCCGCCGGTGTTGCATTCGGCCATGACGCCATGTCGTCGACGTGCACCGGCCGTGCCGCCACTGCTTCGGCGCTCGTGCCCGCGGCTTCATCGGCCTGCAAGCCGAGCACGGCGTCGCGCTGCCGTGCTAGCGACTTGTACAGCTTGCGACCCTTGGCGTTCAGCGTAGCCACGCGGTCGTCGGGAATCTGCGCGAGGGCGCCGTCGGCCATGTAAAACGACGCCTGGTCCAGCCGCCGCAGCAGCTCGTTCTCGGCCGCCGCCGGCATCAGATGGGCGCACAGCGCGTCAAACTGCGGCCCCGTCAGCAGCGACGGGTCTGGCTTCCAGGCCGTGTGGAAGTAGGTCTTGGCGGGCTGGCTGCCGCTGCCGCTGCCGTTGCCGCTCATGCTGCCGCCGAGCGACGTCATGCGGAGGCCCTCCATGCGGATGAGGGGGGCCGTCGCATCTGCGTCTGCGCCCCAGCCCGTCAGATCGATGTGGAGGTTGCGGAAGCCGCTGCGCTGGATGTGCAGAAAGACGCCCAGCTCGGCGCCCGCGGTCTTGTGCTCCAGCTCCGCGGCCACGTACATGTGCCCAAAGTAGACGGGCATGATGGCGGCCTGCAGCAGCTCGCGGAAGGCCATGATGCCGTGCAGGCAGGCGTCCAGCGTGCCGGGATGCACGACCAGCGGATCCTGGTAGTGGGCCGGCATGACCGCCGCCACGTCCGGCACCGTGACCGTGCCGGCCACGCGCCGCGAGTCGTCGGCCGCCACGTGTCCGGCCCGCGCCCGCGTCAGGTTGGCAAACGTCGGGCCGTACTCGAGCCCAATGGCCGTGCAGTGCGCGTACAGTCCAGCCAGGTCGACCTCGTCGGTGCACAGCGCCTCGGTTTCGGCGCGCGCAGCCGCGTCCAGACGGGCCCGTTCTGTGCGCAGCGCATCCATGTCGGTGACGGTGTCCTCGGTGTCCGCCTCACTCTGGCCGCTCTGGCCGCTCTGGCCGCTCTTCTTCCACCGCACGGCAATCTGTCCGCGGCAGTGCTCCGACCAGCTGTCGACGACGGGCGTGCCCATCGGGCTGCTCGTGCTGTAGCTGCTGCCACTGCACGAGTAGACGAAAAACTCGTGCCACACCACTGAGCTGTCCTGGCTGTTCTCGCCGACTGGCCGCAGGCTGATGTGCGCCTCGGCCTCGCCCGTGTCGTCTGGCACGATCAGCGCCTGGCCGAGCGAGACGTCGCGCAGCTCAAAGCCGGCAATGGTGCGGCCTTGCGCCGTGGCGGCGGCCGTCTGCCGCGCCGCCTCGATCGCCATGCTCAGGTAGCCCGCCGCCGGGTAGACCACCAGGCCCTGCACGCGGTGGTCGCGGACCCAGGGCGTCTCGGCCGTGCGGATCCACTGCCGCCAGCGCGGCTCCAGCGGGTGTCCAAAGCGCACCGGCGCGCCTAGCAGGTCGTGCCGGCCGTGCTCGCGCATGCGGTACCGCCAGCTCTCGCGCGCCTCGCCCCAGTAGGCCGTCGCGTGGTTCCACGCGTAGACCGGCAGGTCAGTCAGCAGCGTGGCCGTCTGCAGCACGCTGCCGCTCGCGCCCTGTGGCGACATGGCAGCGTCCCGGTTGACTGCGGCCAGGTCGATGGGGACGCCGCGTCCAAACAGCGCGGCCGCCAGCGCCTGCGACGTCTCGGTCGCGTCCTGGTTGCGCCGCAGGATGCCCAGCACGCCCACCTTGGCGCCGAGCGCCCCGTCGGCCTGCAGAATCTGGCGGATCGGTCCGGCGAGGGCCGCATGGGGGCCGACTTCGACCAGCACGTCGACGGCAGGCACACGGCCGGCAGCGCCCGCGGGGTCTTTGCACAGGGCCGTCAGCGCCTCGGTGAAGCGCACGGGGTTGACCAGGTTGTCGACCCAGTAGTCGAGCGTGAGGGCGCCGTCTGCGAGCTTGGCGCCGGTGACCGACGAGAACATGGCGGCCGGCGGCTGCGGCGTGCCGTCTGCCGTCTGCGACCCGCCAAAGGCCTCGACGACGGTGCGGTTGGCCAGGAGCAGCCGCCGGTAGTCGGCCGCAGCCGCGTTCATGCGGTGCGAGTGGTAGGCAAAGGCCACGACCAGCTTGCGGTGGCGGATGCCGCGGGCGGTGCAGACGTCGCCGAGCTCGTCAATGGCCGCGTCGTCGCCCGACACCGTGAAGCTCTGCGGGCTGTTGTAGCACGCAATCACGGCCCGGCCGCCGCGCTGCAGGTTGGCCAGCAGGGCCAGCGTCTCGTCCTCGGAGCACGCCACCGCCATCATGCCGCCGCGGCAGGATTGCGCGGCCTCGGAGTCGAGCGGCACGCGGAAGTAGGCCGCCGCCACCGCCGCCTCGTGGCTCAGCAGCCCGGCTGCATAGGCCGCGCCAATCTCGCCGCTCGAGTGGCCCACGACGGCCGCCGGCGCGGCGCCCCAGGCCCGCAGCATGTCGATCAGCGCCACCTGCACAATGGTGCACAGCGGCTGACTCACGGCCGGCTCGTTGACCCGCGACGTGGCCGCGTCCCGCTGCAGCAGCTCCTCCTCGAGCGACCAGTCGGCCCGCACCGTCGACGAGGCCAGCACCGCCGCGCTGCGGTCGAGGGACGCCCGGAACGCCGCGCTCGTGCGCGCCAACTCGCGGCCCATGCCCCACCACTGCGCGCCCTGGCCAGTGAATACCCAACCGGCACGGACGGCCCGGCCTGTCGTCGTCTGCGCAAAGCGGACCGCTGTCAGCTCCGCCCGCAGCGTCGCGCCCGAGTCCGCTGCCACCGCCGCCTTCCACGCAAGCCCCGAGCGGCGCGTCGCCAGCGTGAAGGCGAGGTCTTCCAGCAGCTGCGGCACGGCCGCCGCATTCGCGCTCTCGGCCCCCTCGAGGTAGGCTGCCAGTTGCGCGGCCTGGGCCCTGCCACTAGCCTCGTCATTGGCCGTGAGGGCAAAGAGACGCGGCACGTTGAGGCGTGCCTGTGGTGCGATGGACGCCGTGGACGACGATGGCGTCAGGATGACAGGGCTCTGGGCTGCGGCAGGCTGGAGGGCTGGGATCGCGGCCGGCTCGATTGTGGCCAGCGTTGCCTTGGTGTCTTCAATGGGAGACAGCGGCGGCGACGACGTCGACGAGGCAGCACTGCTCATCCGCGCATCCGATCCGCTGCTGCCCGCGCTGATGTTGCTCACGAGCGACAGGCTGTGGCCGTGGCGAAAGGTGGCGAAACTGCTGGCCATGCCACGCAGCCGCAGATAGTCGCCGGCGTTTTCGAGAATGACGTGCGCGTTGGTGCCGCCGTAGCCGAAGCCGTTGACCGACGCCCGGAGAACGGGCAGGTGCGCGCTGCGCCACGGCCGGAGCGATGTGGGCACCTCGAGGTGCCACTCAGCCAGGGGAATCTTCTTGTTGGCCTCCCGGAAGCCGGCGTTGGGCAGGATGGCCTCCCGTTCCAGCATGAGGATGGTCTTGACGAGGCCGGCCGCGCCCGCAGCGCCCTCGAGATGGCCAATGTTCGTCTTGAGGCAGCCCACCACGAGCGGGGGCCGGCCGGCGGCAGCACGGGAGGCGCCAAAGGTCTCATGCAGCGCCCTGGCCTCGATGGGGTCCCCCGCCTGTGTGCCGGTTCCGTGGGCTTCGAGATACGTCGTGTCGGCCGGGTCAAGTCCCGCCTGTGCGTAGACCCGGCGGATCAGCGCCGCTTGGGCCATGCCGCTCGGGAAGGTAATGCCCGGCGTGCGGCCGTCCTGGTTGACGGCCGAGTTCCGGACCACGGCGCGCACCGCATCGCCGTCGGCAAGCGCACGGTCGAGCCGCTTCAGCACAAGGACAGCAACACCCTCGCCCCGTCCGTAGCCGTTGGCACGGCTGTCGTAGGTATAGGAACGGCCGTCGGGCGACAGGAAGCCCATTGTGCTCATCGAGCCCAGCGAGTCCTGGCAGAGCAGGCAGTTGACACCCGCGACGACGGCCGCGCTGCACTCGCCAGCCCGCAGCGCTTGGCTGGCCTGGTGGAGGGCCACCAGACTGGACGAACACGCCGTGTCCATGGTCACAGACGGGCCGTGCATGTTGAAAAAGTACGACACGCGGTTGGCAAGCATCGCCTGGCCCGAGCCCGTCGCATGGTACAGCGGGAGGGCATCTGGATCGCGCAGAGTCACCTTGGCCCAGTCGAAGCAGAACGAGCCGACAAAGACGCCCATGTCGGAGCCCGACACCTGATCAAGTGGAATACCGGCTGCCAGGTTAGCAGTGCTCTCCCAACAAGGGAACAGAGACGTAGTGGGACAGCATACCATTCTCCAACGCTTCGTAGGTGGCTTCCAGGAGGAGGCGCTGCTGGGGGTCGAGGGACTAGATACAGGTCAGCATCAGGGCATTCATTATCCATGGGCATGTCGGTACGAGTGCGTACAGCCGCCTCGGCCTTAGTCATGCCGAAAAAGGGAGCGTCGAAGCGCGCCAGGTCCTCTTGGAGGAAGAAGCCGCCCTTGACATTGGTCTGGAGAGTCAGCGCGATGCAATTTTCAAAGGCTAAATGAAGCCAGGGTCGGAAGAACATACCGCTCCATCGCGTGCCTGGTCTGGATGGTAAAAGGCCTTGGGGTTGAAGCGCGTCGATGGAAGCTCCGTCCATGCGTCCTCGCCTTTAGAGCACATCTCCCACAGCTTCAGCGGGTTCGTGGCCTTGCCTGGGAAACGGCCGCCCAGGCCAATGACGGCGACCGGAGAGACTGAGTCTGCCATGGTTGCTCGACGACTCAAGCCGCAGTGATAGATGAAAAATAAAGTTGATGTTTGGAAGGGAGATGTGTGGGTATACTGCAATGCTAAAGTTGAAGATGAAGTTGGAACAAAACAGAAAAGGTGGAATGATGAAGAGGAATTTGTAGAGGAGAGCGAGAAAGATTTGTGTCTTATTTCAAATGAGAAGGGATGGAGGATTCCAAACTCCGGGTCGCTCTTTTCCCTCTTCGTTTCTCTTGCCCTGTCCAGCTGATGCGGTAAGCTGCAGGTGAAAGACTGATCACAATGGGAGATGAACTTTGCTGATAGTCGACAGAGAGCAGGAGCAGGCGGGCCAGGCAGGCCAGACCGAAGACTGGAGCCAGGCCAAGGCAAAATGGGTCGACACGGAGAGAGTATACGATGGCGTCTGATAGCAGATGGCGGACGTCGCTATTCTACCACCTGTCGTCTGATAGACTGCTATCGATTCGACTAACACATGCAGAGTTGCACTGGTGTTGTTTCTGCAGCGGCAGTCTGCATTATGCAGTCCGCTCGATACGGCCACCTGCGGCATCGGGCTGACTGACTGGCTGGATGTTGGTAGAACGCCTGACAGACTACGAACAGACTACGCACAGACTACTGGCAGGTGACTGCACGACGACTAGAAAGCTGCATCCGACAGATAACCAGTTCCTCCAGCCGGACAGCAACCGCTGGACCCGCCTCTACTGCATTTTCCCCCATCTGGCTGCATACCCTCGATTACACAGAGGGTCTACTTCGCACTGGGTGCCATAGGGCCAGCCAGGATAGATGGGTCTCCTCTGCGTCCTTTGGGCCTCTTAGCCAGCCACATGACCGTACGTATCAGAATGAATATGGCATGTTCGTAAGTGCGGTCTTGATGGGCCTCTGCCATGGCCGTTACGGAGGATACTGACTGGTACTAACAGGCTAGGGTTCCGCTCTAGGGGTTTGATTGCGTGTTATATTTCTATTTCTAAACGGTTGCAGGCTTTAGTGCTGCTGCCTTTGATTTATCGGTTCTTCAATCTCTTATTCTTCAATCTCTTCTTTTTTTCTATAGTTTTAGTTTTGACCTCAATCGGAATCTCTCCAAACACCGATGGCCCCCAATTTCTGCAGGAACTCGAGACAGCTGTCGAACGGGATCGCGGTGCCTGGCTGTTGGTGGCCCAACAGTCTCCCTCCATTGCCTTCGTCTGTTCTTCGTGTCTTGCTCTTGGCCGTCTTCGTACCCGCCAACCGGCTCGTCCTTTGGCGCCTGGCGTGGAGCCGAGTGGGGCGGCCGCTATTGCAACCCCGAAATCCTGCAAATCCCACCGTCCCACAGCCACGGTATCTTGCAACGATTTGGCCATTTGGGCCGCAACTGGGAGCGCTGAAACACCGAGAATGGTTCGCCTTCACCTTCACCGCGCAAATTACGCTGCGGACTGCGCTAGCCGCCGTCGCCCAGTTTGACTGCCAATACACTTTTTCAAAACGCCCGTCATCCATCGCAATGACAACTTCAAGGCCCGCCAAACACATCGGATATTCTCTCGGCGCGCTCCCAGCCGCCGCGAGTCGCTGGTGGACAAGTGGGGTTCGGCTCCGTTCGAGGCGTCCAGGCGTCCAGGTAGAGCGGGCTAAAAAGGATTCCGGTTTTTACCTCTTATCCACTGAATTTTCCATCCACCGCCATGCAACCGTCTGTTCGTCTGCCGTTGCCGTCGGCGAGCACGCCTGCGAGCACGCCTTGCTCAAGACGTGTTAGTCGCTGGGAAATGAGGGCAGTCCCGTCCGTATGAGGGGGTGGCAGCAGGCCTCAAAGCCGGGGTGAGCCGGCCTCTGGTAGTCTGCTCCATCTGGATTTGCTCGGGCTGCGCAAAACTGTCAATTTGCCCAACTACCAATCTGCCACTCTACCAATCTGCCAAACCTGCCTGGCTTTCTTACAGCTCACAGGAGCCATGGCTGCGCTGACCGCATCGTGGCTGCTGTGACCCAATGAGACGGCGCCGTGGCAGCGAAACCCCATTTGACAACTCATCCGTGCATGTCTGGGGCCAGCAGTTAGTCAACGCGAGGATGCGAGGCCAGTGCATACGAAGTGCGGTAAGCGGGCGAACCAGGAGCGAAACCAGGAAATGTTCTCGACGTCGTGGCCAATAGGCGGCCGTGAATGCGACCTGTTGCCCGACGGCGGCTGCCTGGACTGCTGCTGGCAACAAGACTGAGTGAGACATGCAGTGGTCGTATCATTGGGCGGGCCTCCTCCGGTCCGGCGAGCAAATGTCGTGGCGCCCGCGTCGCCGTTGCCCCATCTGCCACACCTAGACTCTCTGCTGTGCCACATCGCGATTACAACCGATGTCTTTGTTGCACACTCACCTCTGATCGACGCAACATGGCCACCGAGTGGCTGGTTCTCCGCGGCTGAGGACTCCTCCACAGACTCTATCGCGGCCCTCACCGAACAAGGAGCCCCTCCAAGATAGGCCCAAGATAGGGTGGGCGTAGCAGAGAGGAGCCATCAACCCTCTCCACCGTCCGGTCCGCCTTCAGCGCCCCGCTGCGAAGCGAGCCAGGCCGGCCAGACCAGCCCGATCAAGGCTAGGTTTGCGGTCAGTTGGCCACTCTGCCGACGACCTGAGAGAACTGCCCTTGGTTCACTCTTGCCTGTCTTTTGGTTTGGTAGCCTGCCGCATCGCCCTCAACCTCCCCCCCTCCCGCGCTAGAGGCGCTGGCCATGCAACCCTCCGACCGCCATGACCTGGGCCTGGCGCGGCCGCTGGAAGGCTACGTCAAGTCTGATCACTTTCCCCTCGGGACAAATCAAGAATGACAAGAGACACGCACTGGTCTGCCCGGAAGGGCCGGAGCCAAATTTCTGAGCAGGCGGTGTGGACGGTGTAGCACGGTCATTGTCACTCAGTCTTGCAGATGTGTCGCCGTAGTCTCTTGTGTCTCTGTTGTCTCTGGAGTTGGTTCTGCAAATGTCCGTCGGCATTCGTATCACATGGATGAATTCGGCCATCTGCGTGGTATGGGTCGGGCTAGACTAGGTTCCTAGTCGCCATAAGAACCCAGTAGGAGATGCGGTGAGCAACGTTAGATGGCTGGGGTCCGCGGCAGAACGTGAGGCCGAGAGGCTTGCCCAAACAGCCGCATCGAGCAGTAGCAGCGGCCTTCGCAAAATCTCAGACAACGATGCCGGAGACACGAGAAAAGGAAGGGAAATACGCTGTCCAGGCAGGCTTCCAAAGCCCCTCAGCGCCCCGCTGTCGGGAAGGGCCGTTGGCAGGGATCCATGGCACGATGGAAACGGTTTTGGCCCAGCACAGACCCGTGGAGAAAATGGTCAATCTTTGCCGTGCAATGCTCTGGAACGTCTGTGCGTACAAGTCGTGATGCTGGTCGTGCCGCCGAGATGAGACAGCGAGGGAATCGAGGTGAGACACACAAGAGGCTGGGAGGCGGCACAATTGCGCTGGGACGGGATGTATAGTCACGTGACACCATCGGGGCAGTATGTGTTGAAAAGTGTAGCTGGAATAGAGTCGAGGGAGTCGCGCGGAGTTGGGGACAGAAATCCTGACTGCCGTCGGGCTGCCAGTTCTGGCAGGCACACGCTGCGCTCCTGCCGTCGACTGCGCCATCCAACAAACATGAAAAACCACCGGAATCCGTCGGAATTTCTTTGTTTCTTCTCCCTGCAGCTGGGAAGCATTTCTGGATTCCAGATGCATCCTCGAGGCCATGTAACACCAACACGTCTGCCAAGTAGCCCACACAACAACAAAGAATACGCGTCCCACGCCAAATCCGGCCGTCAGACGACTCGCCAAATCGAATTGGCCGTCTGGACAGGAAAATCATTGACAGAATGAGCCAACAAGAGGGAAATTGGCCAGAGTCCCCTGGCGACTACGGTTTCGGTTCGCGCGGCATGTCTTTGTTCGACAAAATCTGGTCCGCACCGTATATATCGACGCCCGCATCGTGACACAGAAATCAAAGTCGAGTTATTTCAAAGAGACTCCCAGCACCAAGAATCGAGCCTCACAGACGGCAACAGACAATCTCAAAACCCTCTACAATGCAGCGACTCCTTGCACAGTCTGGCGAGAAAGAGGATGACCGCGTCCCCCGCGTGGTGCATCACCTGCGTATCCTGCAACTGCCGGAATGCCGCGAAGCCATCACCGAAATGGCACGGGTCGCGAAAATGGGACATTTGCGCGGCTTGTGGGCGGTGGAAGGCCTGTCGCGGCAGACACCACCGCCATGAGACATCCAGGGGGTGTTGCGGCGGCGGCGTGTGACAAAGGCAGTAGAGCTGTATCGCAGACTGCAGGGATCGCTTGTACACGATTCACTGCAAATGCTGGTGCTCTTGGCAAAGGTAAACCGGAACTGGTACACACCAATCTTGGCGCAGTACAAGTTGCAGCCTCTGCTACAGAACGAGGAAATTCAAAAATGCATCAAGGAGCAGATCCCATACGATCTCACAATAATAGCGGAGGAGATGATGAAGCCGCCACCGACACTGAATCCCGGTGTAGTTCCGATGAGTGCGGCGCAGTACCTGGAGATGGTGACAGAAAAAAAATTGGTGCTGGCGATTCCCGCCCAGCAAAGCCAGGAGAAGCCGGGCCCGGACCCCGGGCTGGCTAGCCGTCAGTCGAAGCGGCAGTCGAAGCAGTCACAATCTGACAAGGGCAAGGGGAAAGACACAGAGGGCTCAGGTGCTGCTGTTGCCGCCGCTGATGCCACCGCCGCCGTCAGTGACGCAGAGCGCGACGAGGCCCGAATCAGCGTCACCGATGCGGCAAAAGTGCCCCGAGGAACCGTTTCCACTGCTGCGGAACTTGTGAGATGGAACAAGTTGTCGCCCAGAATCCAATTTATTCGGTTGACGATCTTGCATTTCTGGCTGTATCACTAGGGACGCTTAACGGAGGCTTCATCCAGGGCCGGCCTCCTCAAATCGCACATAGGATACATGTTGGACATGCAGTACCCGCGCCCGGGTACCTGGAAAGGCTTCGACAGGAGACGCGCAGACAAGCTGTGGAAGCTGGC
Organism: Leptographium flavum; assembly: GCA_963580335.1. Taxonomy (NCBI): domain Eukaryota; kingdom Fungi; phylum Ascomycota; class Sordariomycetes; order Ophiostomatales; family Ophiostomataceae; genus Leptographium; species Leptographium flavum. The sequence continues at coordinate 5,383,620 of OY756930.1, read as the reverse complement.
ACAGAAAAGCCTGGGCTCCGCCATCTTCAAGAATCGCCAGGCGATGCTCGCACCGGGCGGCAACCCGGCGAACCGAGGGTCGCGGCGGTTGGAGCTGGACCAACACATCAGGCAGGAGAATAAGCGAGTGATGTACAACAGGGGAAGGCCGGTGAAAGGCGAAACCGAAAAGCGAGCCATCAACAGGCTGGCGCAACGAGTCGGTCCGTTTGGGCTGCGGTTCCGGCGGCTGCTCGGCCGGGGCGGCTTTGGCGTGGCAGCGCTGTTCGAGGCGGCGATGTCGGACGAGCCGGAGAAGATGGTGCCGTTTGTGGCTAAGCTGGCTTGAAGTCAGACGAAAGGAATGTGTTCAAGGACGAGAAGGAGTTCATGGAGGTGAGTGTCTATGTGCTTATGTTAAGTGGGAGAGCAATGGCCAATCGCTGACACTGGCGCCAGTTGCTCGTCGGAGCCCAGCACATTGTCCAGCCGATCAAGATGGCGGAGAGGTATAGACTGGACTCGGGCAGAAGAATTGACAAGGACAGTAACCTGGTATTAATGGAGTTTATGAATCGGGGAAGCCTCCACGACCTGCTGGGCAAGCTCATCCATGTCGACTCACACATGCCGAAACGACTGTTGTGGCACCTGCTTGGCTGCCGTATGTTCTCCCCTCTTCTTTGCGGACATTTTCCTGACGCGCAGTGACCCACGCCTGCATGGCGATGCAGTCCCCTCCGGGCGAGGACCCAGAGGCGTGGAGAGTGTTTCACTCGTACGACATGGACGTGATCCAGGATATGGGATTGCCGCAGCCGGCGTTCGTCAAGGAGCGCTCAGTGGCGCACCCGAATCCCGAGCACGCGATTGTGCATTTTGACATTGATCCACAGAACGGTACGTCGAGCGCGGGCAGGCTGATGAGTCGTGGCTGACGGACAAGTTCTGATGAGGGACGGCGAGGAGTACCACGGCGACTTTCCCGTGTTCAAGGTGCGTTTGCAGCAGACGGAAGATGACGACGGACGGCGCTGACAGGTGCAGACTGGCGACTTTGGCGTGGCGAAACAGGCCAATAAAACGTTTCTGAATGACGAGGATGCGTTTGTCCGCCACCGCTGGGCCGGGAAGCCCGGCTGGATGGCCCCGGTACGATGTCTCCTCTGCTCCGATCCGGGCCCGACCATTGCTGACCACGCAGGAACAATTCTCGACCGAGTGGGAGTTCCTGCAGCAAAACCCGCACGTGGCGGACCAGAGCGGCGACTTCGTGCCGGGCAACTACGGCAGCCCCATGAATGTGTGGCAGATGGGCCAAGTGATCCAGTCGGCCATCATGTTTGAGTGGCCGCTGAAACCGCCGGCACCGGAGCTGTACGAAGTGCAGCCGCCGGAGGAAGCGGCCGAACCACAGCAGATGTGCGACGATGAGGTGGGCTTTCCGCGGTTGAATCGCCGCACGGGCTCGGGCTTCATCTGGACGTATGCTACAACGTTGCTGCGCGAAAAGGATTTCCGCGCGACGCTGGACCCGCGCCTGCTGGAGTGCATATGCCACATGTTGGCATACCGGCCGTGCGACCGGATATCGCTGGAAGAGCTCCAGACGGAGGTGGATCTGGCGTTGGGCACCCACGGCAACGGTGGCTTCAGCGGCTTCGCCGGCGAAAACTATGGCGACGGCAACGATGACGACGGCCGCGACGACGAAGGCTACAACGACGACTACCTGCGGATGTGGATCAAGATGCTGTACGCGGGCATTAGCAACGTCAATCTGGATCTGATTGCGGGGGAGTCGGATGTTCCGTTTAGTATAGACAGCGACAGCACGTAGAGAAGAGAAGAGAAGGAAAATAAGAAGGAACAGGGAAAGGGGCAGATGGGAGGGGAATGAAATGGAGAAGGAGATAGGAACGGCGATGGCTATCCGGATTTCGTCATTTTCATAGTTGCTATTTCTATTTCATACACGCTTCAAGCATTGGTCTCCTTGTCCGACAGATTGACTTCTTCAAAGTCGGGCTTTGGCTGGGGTCGCGGTGCACGTGGCGGCACAGGCGGCGGCGTTCCACGCGGCGGCTGGGGCAGTTCGTCTCCCCAAGGATTTGGATGGGAGGCGTAGGGCGGGGGGGGAGGAGGAGGGTGTTTGTCGTTGTCGTCGTCGTAGACTTGTTTCGCAGTGTCCTTTTCCGCGTCAGAGCGGGCTGCTTTGGCGCCGTCTTGACCGGCCACGACCGTCTCCAAGTCTGCGCTCGGCTGGTGGTCTGTCTTTTCGTCCGTCGTTGCGCCGTCCGTCTCATTGTTCTCTGTGCTCTCTTCGTCCGTCTCCGGGGTCTCCTTTTGTTCAGGCGTCATCGGTACGGGTGTGATGATCACCGGGTCGGTCTGTGCCTCGGCATCTACGCCCCGGAAGAAGCGGTCGCGGTCGACACTCCAGCGCGAGCGGCTGCCGACGCTACGGCGGTGGAAGTGGTTGAAGATGGGGCTAGTAGGACTAGGGTGGAATTCAAACTGCTGGCTGGTCGGGCGCGAGCGTGTGGCGGCGTCGCGCACCTCGAGGCCGGCACGCTCGAGGGCTAGCACACCGTAGGGGTCGGGGTCCGTGGGGTCGGGGATGCCAAAGGAGTCGCCGGCTTCGGATGAGGGGCCTGCTGGCGCGCCGCCTGGCGCATCGACCTCGACGTCGCCCGGCGCCGGCTGTCCCTCGAGCTCGTCCAGGACGGCCTCATCGATGTCGGTGCGGCCCTCGGCGGCCTTGAGCGTCTCGGTGAGTAGACGCAGCTCGTCGCGCGGCGGGTGAAGCGCCTTGCCAGCGAGGATGTCTGCCACGCCAATCTTCTCGCCGTAGAAGCGCGCATTCTCGTCGGTGCGCTCAATGACAATGGTGCCGTCGACCTGGACGCCGGCGTAGAAGCCGCGCGACTTGAGGTAGGTGAAAATGGGCCGGTTGGCCTGTTTCCACTTGCCGTCGTGTTCGAGGACGCCGCCGGCGCCGACGGGCCCGGCGACGGCGCTGATCTCACCGCCGAGCGTGGCGCGGATGTGGGTAAAGGCCTCGAGCGCGCGGGGGTTGTTGATGACGAGGACGCAGTCGTAAATGTCGACGCCGACGAGAAAGCCGAGGCCGGCCGTGTGCAGCAGGATGCCCGAGGGCGGCGACCAGGAGCCGTCGGGCAGGCGGGCGACGAGCACGCCGGAGCCGCCAGCGCCCGAGACCCAGAGGCCGGTGCGCATGGTGGTGAAGATGGCGAGACCGACGGCGCGTTCCATGACGCGCTGGGGGATCTTTTGGAGGACGCGCTGTTTCTGCTTGGGGCCGTCGACGGGGGTCGTCTCGGTTTCGGTGTAGAAGCCATCCTCTTGAGCAGTTAGACGCGTGTTTGACGGCTCTCAACTCTCTCGACTCTCCGCCTCTCGAGACTGCCGCCTCCACCCTTCACTCACTGCAAAAGGACCGCAGAATCCGCGCGGCCTTATCGCTCTCCTTGTCCAACGTCGTCGGCCAAAACGCCTCGCTGCCAATCCGATTCGTCAGCCGGTTGATGGGCGCGCCCAGCTTGTCGGCCCAGGCCCAGACCTTGTCGAAGCCCTTCTTGCCCTGGTCGTAACCCTTCTTGCCCGTCGTCTTGGTCTGCTCCCACGACGGCAGCTTGGCCTGGACCTTTTGCATCGTCGTCATGGTGGGCGGTGGAGGGGATGCCGCGTCGCTGCTGGACCACTCGAGAGCGCTGGGAGCATCGCCGCGGCCACGGCAACTGACGTAAAGAGGGGCTTATAAGCTCCTTTGCCCGCATCCTCCGGTTCTTCCGAGCCGCCGCCACTGCCACACACCACTGCGCCTGACTAACCAGACCTATGCGCCATGGTCGGAATTCTTGTCAGCGCCGGTGGACTCTGGGCTTTTGGCAATGTTTCTCAAAGAGTAATAGGTTTCCGCTGCACCCCGGCCACGTCCCTCTTTCCGCTTCTGCCTGCCATCACGTGACCGAAACTCGCGGCCCGTGCACCGCAAGCTCTGGCGACGGTCGCCGTATCTTAGCTGTCTGAATTGTGAAATTGGGTTCCGATTTCTGAATTCCTTTGACTCGGCCTCGACTCTCGACTGCGCAGACCACATCTCGGTGACGACAGCGACTGGTGACCCGACGACCCGACGACCACTGTTCCATCTTCCCCCGGATGTGCTGGGATTGACGACTGTCTGGCCATCGTCCCGCTTTCGTCTCCCTTTCCGCCTCTCCTCCTCGCTTCCCCCCCCCCCCTGAGCCGATCACCGGCCCGGCACTATGGCGGCCCCCATCGCGCCGGAAGAGCAGGCGCGGCTGCTGGAGGATGCCCTGATCGCGGTGCGCCAGCAGACGGTGCTGATGCGCAAGTGTCTGGACACGCCCGGGAAGCTGATGGACGCATTAAAATGCTGGTGCGTGTGATAGTCTTGTTTGTCCTCTTGGTTGCGTGTGGCTGCTGACTGGCAGCTCGACGCTCATCTCGGAACTGCGTACGAGCAGCCTCGGCCCCAAACAGTACTACGAGCTGTACATGGCCGTGTTTGACGCGTTGCGCTACCTGACGGTGCACCTGCGCGAAAACCACCCGGTCAACCACTTGGCCGACCTCTACGAGCTGGTGCAGTACGCCGGCAACATCATCCCCCGCCTCTACCTCATGATCACCGTCGGCACCGCCTACATGGGCATCGAGGGCGCGCCCGTCAAGGAACTGATGAAGGACATGATGGATATGAGCCGCGGCGTCCAGCACCCGATCCGCGGCCTCTTTTTGCGCTATTACCTCTCGGGCCAGGCCCGCGACTGCCTGCCGACCGGCGACAGCGACGGTCCCGAGGGCAACCTGCAGGACTCCATCAGCTTTATTCTGACCAACTTTGTCGAGATGAACAAGCTGTGGGTGCGCCTGCAGCACCAGGGCCACTCGCGCGAACGCGAGCAACGGACTCAGGAGCGCAAGGAGCTGCAGCTGCTCGTCGGCACCAACATTGTGCGCCTCAGTCAGCTCGTCGACCTCGACACGTACAAGAACACTATTCTGGCCCCGCTGCTCGAGCAGGTCGTGCAGTGCCGCGACGTGCTCGCCCAGGAGTACCTGCTTGAAGTCATCACCCAGGTCTTCCCCGACGAGTTCCACCTGCACACGCTCGACCAGTTCCTCGCCGCCGTCTCCAAGCTCAACCCCCACGTCAACGTCAAGGCCATTGTCGTCGGCCTCATGGACCGCCTATCCAACTATGCTGAGCGCGAGGCACAGAACCACCCGGCCGAGAACCGCGCCAAGATAGAGGAGGACGCCCTTGTCGCTCTGCTGTCCCGCACCACTCTGGTCGACGAGCCCACCACGCTCCGTGTCGCCGCACCGGCTGGCCGGCCGGCCTCGACCTCGGCCCTGTTTGGCGACGATGACGACGAGGTCCGAGACGACGCCGCCTCGGCTGCCGAAACTTTTGATACGGCTGCGTCCGCCGCGTCCGCTGCCGACACCGAGGCCACGGCCGTGCATGAAAACGATACCGCCGAGGCTGGCGAGGCCACGGCGCCGACCGAGACTAAGGAGCCGGCTGAGACCAAAGAGCCGGTGGAGGCGGCCACGCCCACGGGCAACGGTGACGCGGCCGAGTCGATTGCTACGGATGTGCATTTGTACGAAATCTTCTTTGGTCAGGTTAAGACGCTCGTGTACGCGCAGCACCTGCCGATCCAGGACACGATTGCGCTGCTTGTGTCGCTGACGAACCTGGCGCTCAACATTTACCCCGACCGTCTCGACTATGTGGACCAAATTCTGGCCTTTGCGGCGACCAAGGTGACGGAGAGCGCCAACAGCCCGGACCTGCACGGTCCGGCGGCGCAGCAGAGTCTGCTGGCGCTGCTGGAGGCACCGATCCGCCACTACGTGTCCATCTTCACGGCGCTGGCGCTGCCGACGTACGTGCCGCTGCTGCAGGCGCAGACGTACGCGACGCGGCGCGCGGTGGCGGGCGAGGTTGCGCGCAGTCTGCTCAAGAACCTGACGCCAATTGTAACGGTGGCGCAGCTGGACAATGTGCTCGAGGTGCTGCGCGTGCTCATCACCGAGGGCGCGCAGCCGCCGGCGGCGTACCCGGGCGCGGTCGTGGGCGGGCTGACGACGCAGGTGGGCGGTGCCAGCCGCGGGCGCACGTTTGAGACGGACGAGACGCTCGAGGAGCAGGGCTGGCTGGCGCGACTGGTGCACCTGGTGGCGGCGGACAACAACGACAGCCAGTTCTTGCTGCTGCAGGCGCTGCGCAAGGCCTACGTGGACGGCGGCGAGCGCACACGCATCACGACGCCGCCGCTGGTGACGGCCGGTCTGCGGCTGGCGCGGCGCTTCAAGGCGCGCGAGCACTATGAGGACAACTGGTCGTCGCAGTCGACGGCGCTATTCAAGTTTTTGCACAGCACGGTGTCGGCGCTGTATGCGCGGCTCAACAGCGGCGCCGGGGCGGAGCTGGCACTGCGGCTGTTTTGCGTGTGCGGGCAGACGGCGGACATGACGGGCTTCGAGGAGGTGGCGTACGAATTCTTTGCGCAGGCCTTTACCGTATACGAGGAGGCCGTGTCGGACTCCAAGGCACAGTTCCAGGCCGTGGCCATGATTGCGAGCACGCTGCACCAGACGCGGCACTTTGGGCGTGAGAACTACGACACGCTCATCACCAAGTGCGCACAGCACGCAAGCAAGCTGCTTCGCAAGCCCGATCAGTGCCGTGCCGTCTATTTAGCCAGCCACCTGTGGTGGGCGACGCCGATTGCAGCTAATGGCGAGACGGATGAGACGGGGCTGTACCGCGACGGAAAGCGTGTGCTCGAGTGCCTGCAGCGGGCGCTGCGCGTGGCAGACTCGTGCATGGAGACGGCCTCGTCGCTGGAGCTCTTTGTCGAGATCCTCGACCGCTACGTGTACTACTTTGACCAGCAAAACGAGTCGGTGAGTGGGAGAGTGTCAAGCATACCGACAGGACTAACAAGCAGGTCACGACGAAATACCTCAACGGCCTGATTGAGCTGATCCACGCCAATATGGCCGGCCAACAGGACGCGCCGGCGGTCGAGGCCAGCCGCAAGCACTTTCAGCACACGCTGGAGCTTATCCGCAGCAAGGAGTACGAGGGGATTGTGTTGACGCCCAAGTAGGCGGCGTGAGAGTGTACGTAGTAGAGTATAACCGTTTATTCTGTTTATTAGTAATGGGGAAAAAAGTTGGCAGTTGGAGCAAAAACTCAAAAAGTATCCAGAGAGCAAAAATATCGATCCAGGCAGGGATCGAACCTGCAATCTCTTGGTTCGTAGCCAAGCGCCTTGCCATTTGGCCACTGGACCTTGCTTCTATAAGGGCTAGACGTGTTTATAAGGGAAACCCCGCAGGGACGTGCCAAAAACAAGTCTTCCCCTCCCCTACAGCTTTCCTACATACTCTCTGATCTCTCTGAATCTTCAATCACTATGATATGAGAACTGTACAAGAACCAAAATAAAAAATAAAAAAGTAAAACACCCAGGCCCAGACAAGGGAACTAAACGCCGGGAATGCAGACAGTGTACACGGCAGTGGCGCCGCTTCACCTCTTGTCGTCGCCGCCTCACTCGATCAGATGCGCCGCCGCCGCTTCCATAATCGTGGCAATACGCGCCACCGTCCGGTTGGCCAGCGCCCAGTCACCGACACGCACGGCGTCGCGCACACCGGGGAACAGGTCCGCCTCGCCGGCCGTGCCCTGTTTCGGCGCGAACAGCACGTGGCGGAACTGCGTCCGGTTCGGCAGGCCGCCGTCGCGTGACAGGTCCAGCAGGTCGCTCTCGAACCGACCCATGCGCGCATTGTACTCTTGCCGGTCCCGGCCCAGACCAGCCGGCTCCCAGCCGCTCGCCGCCATCACCTGCGCCTCCCATTCCTCGGGCCAGTGCGCAAACTCGCCAATCGTCGTCACGACCGTATCCGCCGCCCGCTGCAGCACGCCCAGGTCGACCGCGCTGGCCGGAAAGCCCACAAGCGCGTGCAGCCACTCGGTCAGCTCGTTGGTCCACAGCTGGATCGCCCGCCCGTACGCCGGCAGGTCCAGTGGCAGCACCGGCCGGTCCGCCAGCTCAACCAGCAGCAGGCCCACCACCTCAGCCAGCAGCCGGTGCGCCGCGAAGCCGGGGTCGGCCGCCTCTAGCCAGGCAAACGTCTCGTAGGCTGAGAAGAGTGGCGAGTTGGTCGCGCCGTGGCCGCCGTCGTCGGCTGGCGGCAGGAACCGCAAATCGACCGAGCTCGTGCCAGCCAGCGCCTGGAAGGGCACGTCGTCGGAGCCGGCCGCCGGCATGCCCAGCCGACTGCTGCGCCGCAGCCAGAGGTCGTACAGCGACGCGTTCACGGCCGGGTCGTGCACGCGCTGCATCACGGCGACCAGCGCCTTGGACAGCGCGGGCGAGCCGGCCGCGTGCAGCTCCGAGCCGGTCACGGCCCCGTCGAGGTTGACGTACGCCAGCGCGTCAGCCCGCAGTGCGTCGAGGTGGTGCTCGACGTACTCGGTCGAGCCGATCAGGTTGTAGGCGGACCCGTCCCAGGAGCAGAACTCGATTGTGCGCAGCGGCCGCCACCCGCGCTCGTGCAGATCGCCCAGCACGCGGGCCACCTCGAGCAGGACTGCCGTGCCAGCCGCCGCATCGGCCGACCCGGCCGTCCAGGTATCGCGGTGGGCGCCCAGTAAAATCTTCTTGGAGCTCTGTTCGGAGCCGTCGATGCGTCCGTACACATTCCAGATCGGCTGCTCCGTCGGCTCGTCCTGCAAGTTGCGCAGCCGCACCATCGGTGACACCGAGGCGTTGCCGGTCCACCAGGCTGTCGTATCAGCGCTGCCGCCGGTCCAGCCGTCGACAGCGACACCCTTGCCCTCCAGGTAGCCGAGCAGCACGGCGGCGTTGCGCCATGACAGCGGAAGGCTGGGGATCGAGACGAGCCCGGTGGCTGCGCTGGGGGCCATGCGCTGTAGACCCTTTTTGCTCTCCCAACCGGGCGTCAGCACGTCACCGACGATCATGCTGCGCAGACCAACTGAGCCACGGCGCACGCCGTCCGCCGGGAGCGCGGTAGCGTCGCTGAACACGAGGACGCCCGCACAGCCAGCCAGGGCGGCGGCGTAGACCGGGTCAGCGGCGGCGGCAGCGGACGGGCCGGCACTGCTGCCGTGTTGCCGTACGAGGGCAACGGCACCGCGGAGATCGATACCGAGTGCCTGCAGGTGGGCAAAGTCGTCAGGCCGGCCGTCGTGGGCGTAGATGAGCGGTCCGCGCACATCGCCCGACTTGGACAGGCCGTGGAAGGCATAGGGGGTGTGGCCGGCCGTGACGTCGCCGTCGCCGTCCTCCTCGAGCTGAGCGGACCAGGTGGCAGTGGCGCCATCGGCGGTCAGGACCTCGACGGCACGACCGTCGGCGCGCGGGTAGTTGAGATAGACATAGTACTCGTCGACAGTGACGCCCTCGAGGCCAAACGCCTCGAGCCGGGTCTTGACGTCAAGGGCCTGGGCAAAGTCGCCCTCGGTGCCGGCCATGTGGGCATAGGCGGTCAGGTGGCGGGCGGCGTCGCGCAGTTTGTCGGCATCCATGCGGGCCTGCACAAAGACGCGCAGGCTTTCGGGGTCAAACGACTGCGTGCCGAGGCGGCGCGTGACGGACGAGAGCAGGTCGCTGACAAAGAGCAAGTAGACAAACGCGAGCACGACGACGAGCGCCAAGATGCGTGCAAAAACGGCCACGGACGCCGTCGGGCCGGTCGGACAGCAATGCCGCCAGGCACGGACAGCGGTGCCCGTGCCGGTCACACCAGCCGCAGCGTCGCCACCGCCGCCGTCGTCGTCCCGGTTCTGCACGCGCGCGAACCCGGAAAAGTTCTGCACGGCCGGCAGCGGCCAGCGCCAGCGCCAACGCCACCGCGGCAGCGCAAAGCCAAAGCCAATCGTCTTGCCAAAGAAGCGCGAGGCTCGGCCGCCTGGTCGCCCACCGTGCGCGCCCGCGTCTAGCGGATCCTCCATCTCGAGTTCCTGCATCTCGCGCCGCACGTGGGCCGCTTCGCCGACCTCAGAGTCCGACGAGCTCCACGTGCTGTCCTCTTCATCATCCGTCTCGACAGTCGGGGGCCGGTAGCCGCCGTGGGACCGGGCGCGGGTGTGGGCGTGGGCGGCTTGTGGCTCGTTGCCCGTCGAGGCTGTCCGGCCGTGGCCGCGGCCCAGCAGCGATCGGTTCTCGTGCTCGGACGCGTAGTAGGCCTCGCCCATTGGGGAGCGCGGCGACAGCGGGTTGGCCGTGGCCTGTTCGTAGGAGGGGATGGGAGGATCCATCAGGGTTGGTATCAGAAGAGATCAAGGAGGGTGAAAAGCGAGAAAGAAGCTCAAGTCGAGCGTCGATCGAGTCGACCGAATTGGCGGTCGCAGAACGAGCGTTCGTCAATCACCAGAAGGAGCGACAGAAACAGACAGCCGCACACATGTCGCCGGCGTGCCGCAGCGATGGTCGGATGGATGCAGTGTTGGAGGACGCGAAGCGATGTAATGCGGCAATCCGTGGCCGAGTCCCCAAGTCGCCATGGTTCAGGGGTGGGACCACGCAAGCGGTCATGTGACATTTCATGCTCAGGCACGTGATGCGGTTAGATTTGGGTACGCATTCTGTACGGGTACACCGTGTCGAGTATCATGAAAAGCCAAACGAAGCCAAAGAAAGTTTGAGCAGACAAAGTCCAGAAACTTCAATCAAGTCAGATGAACAACCCATAGAAGAGAACAGAAGCTGCAACGGAAAACGCCCGTCGGCGGCGATCGACCGCAAAAGGACGCTGACAGCCCTACGGCGATGAATTTCGGTCCCGCCTCTCCGAGCGCAGCACTTCCGCCGAGGCTGACAGCATGTCGGGCAGATGGTTCGGCCATCGCCTAGCTCCCTTGACGTTGGGTCTGGCCGCTCGGCGGAGCCTCGGAGCCAAAGTGTCCCAATGCGGTAATCTGCGGATTTAAGCTCCAAGACGTCACCGAGATGCGCGACGGAGGCTCAGTCCAACCAGTGGTCTGGCCCATGACCGCATATGATGGCTTGCCTATATAAAGGCGCATGATCGCACGGCTGGAAGCTGTTCGAATTCCTCATCATCCCTTCACCTGCCTCAACTTGCGCCTGCATCTTATTGCTTCACCTCCCACAGCTTCTTCTCCACCGTCATCACTTACACGCCTTTTACTGCACTCTTGCTCTCTTGCACTATTGCACTATTGCACTCTCGCACTCTCACACTCTTACACTACTCTCATACTCTCACACTCACACTCACACTCACCATGTCGTACGCTAAGGACCAGCCGGCCGACTTCACCAACCGTATCGAAAAGGTCGCCATTGTGGGGGTACGTTACTGTTCTGCTGTCTCTTGCCACTAGACTCTCTGCTGATGACCACTCCAGGCCGGTGGCCACCTCGGTAGCCACTTCACCCGCGCGCTCCTCGGGACCGGCAAGCACTCGGTCACCGCCCTGACCCGCGCCGGCAGCACCAGCACCCTGCCGGCTGGCATCGCCGTTGCTACCGTGGACTATGACAACCCGGCCTCGCTCGCCGCCGGCATCCGTGGCCACGACCTGCTCATCATCACCCTCAGCGTCCGCGCACCGCGCGACACGGCCTCCAAGCTATACGCTGCCGCCGCTGCCGCCGGCGTCCGCTACGTCATGCCCAACTGTTACGGACCTAACCCGTTCAACACGCCCGTGTTCGACGACATGGGCTTTGGCCCCGAGATCCGCGCCGGCCTCGCCAACCTCGCCTCCCACGGCCTCACGCCCGTCCTGCTGACTTGTGGCTTCTGGTACGAGTTCAGTCTGTCGGGCGGCACATCGCGCTACGGCTTTGATCTGGCCAACAAGAAAGTCGTTTTCTTTGACGACGGCGCCGTGCCCATCTACACTAGCACGTGGCCGCAGTGTGGCCGCGCCGTGGCCGCACTGCTCAGCCTGCCGGTGCTGCCGACAGATGCAGCCGATGCGCAGCCGACGCTGTCACAGTATGCCGGCCCCGACAAGACTGCCTATGTCTCGTCCTTCCACGTCAGCCAGCAGGATATGTTCGCGTCACTGAAGCGCGTGACGGGCACGACCGACAGCGACTGGACGGTGACACACGAGCCGGTCAAGGAGCGTTATGCCGCCGTGAGCAAGGCGTTGCAGGGCTTCCTGTCCGGGAAGCCGACGGGCGCGACCGGGCTCGACGGCACGCCTCTGACGTTTATGGATGCCTTTGCGGGCAACATGTACACGCGCATCTTCTTCCCGGGCGCCGACGGCGTGACCGAGTCGATGCTGGCCAACAAGGCGCTGGGCTTGCCCGAGGAGGATCTGGACGAGTGGAGTAAGGAGGCGGTGCGCATGGCCACGGATGGCGACCTCCAAGCATACGGGGCGTAGGGGGAAAAAGATGAAGAAAACAGAAAGAACAGAGAGAACAGTGAGAACGGAGAGGAGAACGGAGGAGGAACGGGTAATGAGATCGGTGGAGAGAACAAATGAGAAACCAGTAATAATCTTGTCTGAATCGAAGAGTCAATCGCGCTGCATATCTCGTATCTCGTGTCGACGCCCGTCCTTTGGTGTTTTTGCAGCTCCCACCCCAGCTTCATAGCGTCTTGTCCTCGGCCTTTACAACAGCACTGTCGCTCCTGACAAATGGCACCGGCACCCCCACCACGGCCGCCACGCGCAGCACGACCAGCACGGACACGGCCACCCAGGCAAAAGCCAGCACTGCGAGGCCCGTCGCTAGCAGCAAGGCCGGCACAAACAGCAGCAGCCCGAGGCCAGCCCAAAAGAGGAGAATAGCCATGAATACGCCGAGGGCCAGCAGCACCCAAAAGACGAGGTAGCCGGCAAACACGGCCGTCGGCACAGAGGCAAAGGCGAGCCAGGTCACAGCAAGCCCAAAAAGATACGGCTGGTTGGTGTACTTGTCGGCGAACCAGGCCTCGAGGCGAGCGCGGCGGGCCGAACCCAGGGCCCAGGTGGTGGCGGCGTTGGCGCGGCAGGCGACGCCGGTAGCGAGATCGTAGAGGGTCATGACGGAGCCGGGAAGAGTCGGGAGGAGTTGGGAGGAGTCGAGGGAAGACGAAGAACAATTGAGACGAGGACGAAGAGAGTCGAGAGGAGAAGATGGGGAGGTTGTCGAGGGTGACGGGAACGAGTTGGTTGACGGAGGAGCAGGCGGTTCAATGCGAACGTGTTAAATGCCGCGTTGAGAAACGTTGATAGAATATGATGGGGTATTGATAGCGGTCGTACGTCTGCACTGTGAGGTGGATCGGCAAGCTTAATCACACAACAAGGGGCATGAACTTGCGATGTATACGCTAGGTTCGGGATACATAAACAACTCGAGTAGTGCAAGTAGGTCGCCAACCTGACCAATCACCATTGGTTAGTCGAAGCCCTAGCCCTGTTGGCACAGTGTGGCGGCAGGTCCGTCTGACATACATGTAGAATGATTGGTGTCGAGAACCGAAACAAAGACGGCCGATCCGCGTCAGCTGGAATACCTGTGGGTCGGGAATGACGTTACTTCCCTGTGGCCCAGCCGCAAAAGCATTTCGAAAGTACTCTGCATCACATATTTGGGTAGGTACGACGCACGCATTTCTAGCTATTCCGGCGTCTGTGCTTTTTACAACGGACTTCCCCGTGTCAAAAAGAACAACAAACATACTTGTCGCCTCGACAAGTACAAAAAGTAAGCCGATCCAGGCAGGGATCGAACCTGCAATCTCTTGGTTCGTAGCCAAGCGCCTTGCCATTTGGCCACTGGACCTTGACGAGTTAAACGGGAGTCCATATTTGAGCCTCGGCATGCCAGTCTTTATCTTTCCTTAACATCACACAGAGCAGCTACGTCTATTACAAAGGAACGGCTCCGTAGAGTAGCCTGCGGGAGGCATAAGAAATGTTGTCTCGCTAATCTGCTCTGGGGGACTCCGGCCAGTCTACTGCCTGGCCGAGCACAGACCCATTGTATTACATAAGCACGTGGGTCCCGATGGCGTGTGATGGCGTTTTATCGTTTCTAACCGACAACCTACTGCCTGCCTGTCGCTAGCTCTGCCACGGGCAGAAGCGAATCAGCCGGCTTCCCACGGCACCTTCTCACCGTCATGTTCTCCTTATTCAAGCGGACAGCTGCCGACGTCGAGGTGGCCTGCCTCCAGGAGGAGACCCTGGGCGGCGTCGGCGTCGACGAGACCCTCCACGATTACGACGACGAACACCACAATGACCACGACAATGCTCCTCTCCTCGGCGACTCCCTCGGCGATACGGCCCCCTTCACGCTGACCCCCGCCGAGTCCCGCGACCTCCAGCGCGGCCTTGAACAGCGCCACCTCTCCATGCTCGCCATTGCCGGCGCCATTGGCACCGGTCTCTTCCTCGGCCTCGGTGCCTCGGTCCAGCGCGGCGGGCCCCTCGGGGCGCTGCTCGGCTACCTGGCCATTGGCGCCGGCGTATGTGCCGTCCAGTACGCGCTCGGCGAGGTCGCCGCCCTGCTGCCTGTCACCGGCTCATTTGTGCGCCACGCCGAGGTCCTTGTCGACCCGGCTGCCGGCTTCGCCGTGGGCTGGAATATTGTCTACGGGAGCCTGCTGTCAGTGCCGACGGAAATCACCGCCATGTGCGTGCTCTTTGAGTTTTGGTGGCCCGACACCAGTGCCGCCGTTTGGATCGTTGGCGCCATTGCGCTAACGACGGCGGTCGGCTGCGCACGCATCCGCGTCTTTGGCGAGATCGAGTTTGTCTGCGCGCTGCTCAAGGTCGCGCTGGTCGTCGCGCTGGTCGTTCTCGGCCTTGTTGTCGACCTGGGCGGCGTGCCCGGCACCCCGCGTATCGGCTTACGCTATTGGCACAACCCGGGCCCGTTTGTCGAATACATTGCCACCGGCGCGCTCGGCCGCTTCCTCGGTGTCTGGAGCGTCCTCACGACCGCCGTCTTTTCTTTTGCCGGCGTCGAGTCGCTCGCCATGGCCGCCGCCGAGACACGCCACCCGCAGCGCTCCATCCCGCGTGCGTGCCAACGCGTCTTTGCGCGCATCCTGCTCTTTTACGGTCTTGCCGTCTTGGTCGTCGGCCTGCTCGTCGCCAGCAATGACCCGCGCCTGCGCGACCACGCCGCCGACGGCACCGCCGCCCAGAGTCCCTTTGTAATTGCCGCCGCCGCCGCCGGGCTGCCGGCCGTGCCGTCGATTGTCAACGCCGTCGTCATCACGTCGGCCTGGTCGTCGTCGAACCAAGCGCTGCTGGCCGGGTCGCGCGTGCTGTACGGCCTCGCGCTCAAGGGCCAGGCGCCGGCCATCTTCCGGCGCACGGCGAGCGGGTCGGGCGTGCCGTATATGTGCGTCGCGCTCTACGCGGCCTTTATGCTGCTGAGCTTCATGTCGCTCTCGGACGGCGCGCTAGCCGTTTTCTTTTGGCTGGTTAACCTGACGGCTGCCGGCGTGCTGGTAAGCTGGATCACGGTGCTGCTGAACCATGTGCGGCTGCGGCTGGCGCTGCAGCGGCAGGGAATTCCAGCAAGTCGGCTGCCGTGGTCGAACTGGTGGACCGGTAAGTCGACCGACGGTGCGATACATTTGTGTGCTGCGTGTTGGGTCCTGACGTGGCAGTCTACTCCTCCTCTATCGCGCTCGTCTTCTTTGCCATCGTCCTCCTCACCAGCGGCTTTGCCGTCTTTACGCCCGGCAACTGGGACACGGCCGCCTTTGTAGCTGCCTACCTCGACATTCCCCTCGTGCTGACGGCCTATGTGGCATGGAAGCTGATCAAGAAAACGCGCATTGTAGCACTCGACGTGATCCCACTGAGTGCTGCCCTCGAGCAGGCGGACCAGTATCCCGACGAGCCGCCGGTCCCAGCCAAGGGGATCGTCCGTCTTGTGAGCTGGTTGTGGGATTAGGCGGCGCTGGTGGTGGTGGTTGTATCACGCAGACATGATGTAATGCGTCACGCGGCCGTTCTCCCAAGCCATGCAAATTTAATTTAGAGCTACCTAAAGGGTATCAGCCGCGCACGCTTCCCAGATTGTCCTTTGTCCTTTCTTCTGTTCAGTCTCATTGTTTTTCCCCGCGTGAGAACCCGCATAAAACCAAGCCGAGTATCGTGAAATGTCATGGGCGTGATTGTCAGAGCGCCGAGCGCAGGAGCATGGTCCCGTTCAGCGAGGGATTGTGTGCATTTCGTCGCACATGCTCACAAACACTTCTTGCACTGGGTGTGGGAGCAGTTGCTGCAGGTCGTGCTGATAACAAAGACGCCGCCACAGAGATGGCAGTGGACGGCGTAGGCACCGAGGGTGGCCGGGGGACGAATAGCAGTCGGGTTGGCCATTGATGGGTTATTTAAGTGTTTTGGATGTATGAAATTGTTGAGGAAGAGTGAAAGCGAAAATGGGGAGGAGAAAGAGAAAAGGAAAAGAGAGAATAAGAAACATTCGGACTAATATACTTGTGAAAGTTGGCGAAACAGGCAGGACCTTCGGTGGCGAGTCTTGCCCATTGTCTGTTGGCTAGAACGGCGTCTTTCATTTTCTTCGGGGATATTGCAACTTTCTTGTGCATTCTGTCTCTAATTTGGCCCTTTTTCGCCTTTTCCATCTACTCTTTCTGGTGGTGGCTTTCACGCTAACCCCCGCGTCGACCCCAGAAACCCCCAAAGCACAGGCGCCAGATTACAGCGCAAGCCAATCACCGCCGTCTATTCACAAGGACAGTAGTCGATCCCCTGCAGATGGCCTTTTGTCTATACGAGGCGAATCGTGTCAGATGATGGGTAGCCAGTTGATTGTGTCTGCCTTCTCTGTACTTCTCCAGACTGCGTGAAGTCCTTTTTACCCCTGATTTTGTGCGGGATTTTCAGGTTTTTCCGGACGCCACACAGCCGTCACAGGTACCTAGTCGACGGCACAAATCTACCTCGACCAGGACACTTTTCATCCTTCTTCTGACAAATCGTGAGATGCATAGCTCTCGAAGCAGAAAAAGAGGGGAATCCAATGCGGGGTTGTTGGCTCGAGCCAATCGGGCGGCAGCCGGCCATCTTGGCCGTTGCGCTGACTGTGTGGAATTCGTCATTGCTAGGGAGTGCGTATCGGCGGGAGCTGACAGGTGAGGGGGGTTTGGTTGGAGAGAGGGAGCGATCGAGAAAGAGTCATACCTGCCGGCCGCCGCCTGTCACCGGAACGCCCAAGGCCGAACAAGCGGATCAGAAAGACTAAATGAGGCGCGCTGTGGCTCAACCCATTGTGGGTCCACAGGCTTTCCACAAGGCACAGCGCGAAAGTCCCGAAGTGGAATTCTGTGCGAGATGCCCCCTTCTGCCATTATAAGGCTGGCCCCGACGGGCAGGCGCCCGGCCGTCTCGTCTTTCCCAGGCGTTTTCACTGCGCTCTTTCCGTTTCCTAATCATGGTGGGTTGCTTTCCTCTTCCAGCCATGGCCGTTTGATTCCGGCCATTCGGTGGTGGCTTTGACCTCGTTTCTGAACTCAACAGACCCCCTACTATGCTGCCTCGGTGGCGGACACGATTGTCACCGAAGTGACCGACAACAGCAATGACACCGCCTGGTCGGTCGTGGAAAATGAGGGCGGTCTCCCGTCGCCACCGGTCTTGTCCCCTACGCCCCCCTCTGCGGCCTCCGTCTCGGTCCACTAGATTCCCGCCCACGACGGCATCCTCATCCAGGTCCGGCCGCCCGCGCGTCCCGCCAACTTCCCCCTCCGCCACGTCTCCTGTAGCTTGGTCCTCGTCATCGACACCTCCAGCAGCATGGATTCCCAAGCTCCTATGCCCCTTGTCGAAGGAGAGGCTAAGGCGGAGAGCAATGGCCTTTCCGTCCTCGACCTTGTCAAGCATGCCGCCCGCACCATTCTCGAGACGCTTGACGAGCAAGATAAGCTTGCCATTGTCACCTTTTCGGACATTGTTGAAGTCTTGATGTCTCTGACGCCCATGACGGTCCCCAACAAGCGCCGCGCGCGAACTGCCATCGAGCGGATGTGGGCACAGAGCATGACGAACCTGTGGGGCGGGCTGAAGACGGGGCTGAAGCTGTTTGAGGACGAGGCGAGCGCGGAACGTGTGCCAGCCGTGATGCTGTTGACGGATGGCGTGCCGAACTACATGGAGCCCCCGCAGGGGTATATTCCCAAGCTGCGCACACTTGGCCTTCCGCACGTGCCGGTGCATACGTTTGGCTTTGGCTACCTTCTGCGGTCTGGCTTGCTCAAGTCCATTGCTGAGTACAGTGGCGGCAACTATGCGTTTATTCCAGACGCAGGAATGCTGGTACGTCTGCTGCCTGCTGTCTGTCTGCTGTCTTTTCTAATCATCTAGGGAACGGTCTTTATCCACGCTGTCGCAAACATCCAGTCAACCTTTGCCTTCAACGCCACCCTCCACCTTGCATACCCTTCATGTGTCCAGCTCAAACAGACCTTGGGTGGCACCGTGGGCGAGCCTATCCCGGTCACATCGGCAGAGGAAACGACACTGACGATTCCACTGGGTAGCATCCAGTACGGGCAGACGCGGGACGTATTTCTTCGGGGGGGTGTGGTACAGCAGAACGGAGGCTCTCCCGCGGTTCTCACGGTCGAACTGGCCCACCCTCAAATGACGGCGGGTGGCCGCCGCGAGGCCCACACCGAGTGCGTGCTCAACGGTGTTTCTGATGGCCAAGGACCGTCTGCTGCGGAGGCCGCATTCCACGTCGCGCGCTCCGACTTTTGCGCCACTATCTCGCGCCTGGGCCCGCTGAATGAAGAGCTCGAGCACATACCGCATAGTTTCGCACAACCGCCGGTCTCGGAGGCGCGGGAGAAGTGGTAGAATGCCGTTGTGGCGCCGGAATTCGCAGACGACCCGGCAAACAGTAAGCTGCTTATGGATATGCACGGCCAGGTGGTCATGGCCCTAGGCTCGCTCGACGACTACAACCGCTGGGGCAGGCATTTCCTGTCGAGCCTGCAGTTAGCACATGCCTCACAGCGGTGCAATTCGTTCAAGGACCCGGGCCCGCTGCTGTACGGAGCGTCAAGCGATCTGTTTGTGCACTGCCGTGACGCGCTGGACAAGGCATTCGATAACTTGCCGCCACCAAAGCCGAGTCAGGCCCGAGGGGGGAGCTCCTCGGGTGGTGTTGTGTCGATGAAAGGGTACCGCAACGCGCAAGGCGGCTGCTTTGCCAGTTTCTGTCGCGTGGCGTTGGCCGACGGACAGCTGGTGCGCGTCAACCGGCTACGGCGGGGATCGCGGGTGTTGACGCCTCGGGGCGCGCGGACGGTGGCAGCCGTGCTCAAGACGCCGGTGAAGGGCACGCCCATGGTGTTTGTGGGCGGCCTGTTCATCACACCGTGGCACCCCATCTCGTACAACGGCTCCGACTGGGTATTTCCGTGCGAGGATACAGCGGCGCAGACGCGGCCGGGGACGCGCTACACAGGCTCCGTCTATTCGGTGCTGCTGCAGCCAGACGAGGACGTTGGTTCGCACGCGCTCTGGATTGAAGGTCACTGGGTCGTGACGCTGGGACACGGGCTGACCGAGGCGCAGGCGGGCGTCACAGACGTGCGGGTGCACTGTCACTTTGGCGACTATGCGGCTGTGTGCCGGTCCATGGCGACGATGGATGTGCACGACAATGGGGTGGTGGTGAATACAAAGGGTATGGCGGAGACAACGGGGGTTGATCTGGTGCCCAAGACTGTGGAGGTGTAGAGAAGTGAACTGTTTGACGGTGCGATTAAAGCGGTAGAATGAAAGAGAAGCTAGAAGCAAGAAAAGTACAAGAGCGATTGATGTCTTTGTGCTGAAATTGGGTGCTTTGTTTACGGCAATGATCGAGAACAAGTCAAAGGTGCAGAGAGGAAGACAATGAACGAAGAACACAAAAGCGGGAAAATAAAAGCAAGAGGAAATGAAATTGCCAATAACTATATAAAGAGGACACCCTGAAACTCTGTCGTTAGAGAGGAGAACGATTCGCTTTGCCTTCCGATTTTTTGCTTTACGAATTACATTTACACTGGCACTGTTCCATTCATATTTACAACACCATGTCTCGTCCCTACGACAGATACGAAAAATACGACAGATACGACAGAGACCGGCGGCAGGACCCGCCGGCTACACCCTACCGGCCTCTCGGCGGCGATATCTTCGAGGGCCAGAACAGCACGGCGCCGCGTTTCCGCCCGACACCAAGCCACCGGGCCGGCTACGGACGGGACCTGCCGCGGGAGGGCGGCCGGCCGGACGCGTTCTGGCGCGAGGAGAGTCGACGCGAAGAGCAGCGGCGCGAGGCGCGGCGGTGTGAAGAGAGACAGCGCGAGGCGCGGCGGCGCGAGGAGGAGGAGCGAGACCAGGAGGCGAGACATGAAGCGAGGCGGAGAGAAGACGCACGCCGCTTCGACCAAGTCAAGCAGCGGGAAGATGCGCGGCGGCACGAGGAGAGGATGCGGGACGAGGCGCGACAGAGGGAGGAGAGTGAGGCTACGAAGTCGGCCGCTAGGTCGCCCATCAAGCCGCCGACACGATCTAGATCGCCGTTTCGACCGAGGTCACCAATTCGGTCCAAGCCCGTACGGTCCAGAACGCCGATCCTTTCCCGGATACCAATTCGGTCGCTGTCACCCAAGACACTGACACGACCCAAGACACCGGCACGGCCCAAGACGCCGGCACGGCCCAAGACGCCGCTTGCTCCCAGCACAGCCCCAGGTTGGCCCGGCCTCGTGCCGTCGTTCGCCACCGACTTCGGCCGCTCCCTCACCGACGGCCTGCACTCGGGCAAACACCGCCGCCTCCCGCGGTACGTCATCACGCCGCGCGACCACAGCTACAGCTGGGACACGCGGTCCGACGACGGCAAAGCGCCGCAGCTTCGTTATGGCCTCGTCTCGGCCCTGCTCGACCAGTGCGCCGACTACCTCGCCTTTGTGCGCAACACGGCCGGCCAGGCTCTCATCAGTACGCCCGAGCCGCGGGCCCTCTTCGAGGACATTGCGCAGTGGTACGACATCCCGGCCACGCGGAAGTGGCGTCTCTGGGGGGCCATGACGGACAGTTTGGGGCGCGCTGAGGCCAAGCCAATCGACAGCCGCGAGGACGTGCTGGCGGTGGTGCAGATGTTTTGCGACAACGTCGTGCGGGCGCAGCACGTGGACGAGTGGGTGCTGTACCTGGTTGTGGACGTGTCGCCGGAGCAGCCCAAGCTGTTTGGAGCGCCGGTACCAAAGGAGGAGGAAAAGAAAACGAAGGGCAAGGAAAAAGAGAGAGAGAATGCACGGCCGCTGGCTATTGCAGTGCAGGTGACGGAAGCAGGAGCGACGCCATACACGGGAGGCGTAAGCCCAGCTCTGCCGAATGCGGAAGGCACGCGTGACCACGCGCCGCGACAGACCCAAACGAAATCCGCCAACTGGACCAATACCACGACAGAACCACTCGTTCCCCAGGACGATCTCAACGACCCGGCGACCCTTCAGCGGGGCATGCTACGGCAGGTACACGCCAGAGGGCCGGTCGACGGCATCGACGACAGTGATACCAACTCCCTCCTCCCCGAGACAGCCCAGCCGACAGTTCGGGAATGGCACAAATGCTGCCAACTTCTTCTGCTCGACGCCGACGCCCACACTGACTGGGAGGCCCGGACCATCCACATTCCCGGCTCGGCCGTCTGCGTCTCGCCGCGCCAGTACTGGGCCGCATACTGCATGCTGACGTGGCGGGCGCAGCACGGCCTCAGCGGCGGTCTTTTGGCCGATGCAGCCGGCAGCGGCAAGACGCACACGGTGCTCGTGTTTTGTCTACTGCGGGCGCTGGTTTTCCACAGCTGGGCGGCTGTGCGGCAGAGCCGGGCCGCCGGCGAGGGCACGCACCGGAGCGGGGACCTGGGCGGCAGCAGCGTCGCTGGCGGCTGCATCTGCGGCAACATGCACGGCATCGAGTGCTTTGCGGGCGCCGGCAGCATCACGCGACAGCTGCTCGAAGCCGACGGCGGCACGGCCTTGGCACGCGGTCCTGCTCTCATCCAGGCCGGTCCGACGGTCATGGAGGACTGGAAGGCGGCCCTGGTGGCGGCCCGGCTGAGCACGACGTACTACCACGCGGTGCTCTTCCAGACGACGGCAGCGACAACGCTGCCGCAGTTGGCGCGACCCGAGGGACTGGCGGCGATGATGGGATGCCGGGCGAAGGCAAACACAAAGGGCAAGGAGTCGGAGGATACGCTCGCCGTGCAAGACTGCCGCTTTTCGTTTGGCGCTTATGAGGGTCGTCCGCTGGAGCGCTTCATCTTTCTGACAACGCTCGAGGCCAGTCGCTTCAAGGCCGCCTTTCAGATCCCCGTCGGTCGCCTCAGCAGCCGACGGACGGCCACACCAACGCCCACGGCTACACCAACGCCCACGGCCAGACCCACGGTCTACGGCTGTCCCGTGGGCGTGCACATTGTCGATGAGTTTCACCGCACTCACGACGTGCAGACCAGTCCCCTGCAGTTGGCCCTAGCTCACAAGCACATGCACGCTAGCGGCAGCGGCAGCTCAGGCAACAAGGACGTGGGCAGCTTTGCCTTTTGGGCCGTGTCCGCGACGCCGCTGCCGAGCGGCCGCCTGTCAGACCTCGCCGGTCTTGTACGCGTGCTGGAGCAACCAGCCTGGCAGCAGCCGGGCCACATGCACTACGCACGCCGCGCAACCGCACTCGAGGAGCTGGGCGGGATGGTCAACCGGGCAGCGTACCGGAGCCGGGGGCGCACTTTTCTCGGCAGTGGCAGCAACAGCAAGGCCGACGGACCCAGTCTGGTGATCCGGCACGGCGACACGCAGCCGACCATGGAGCCGACGCGGGTGTCTTTTTTGACGCCCATGGGGCAGCGTGCGGCCGTGCAACAGCTGGCAGACGGAGCCCGGCACCGGCTGGCGCGGATCGGTGGCAACGTGCAGGCCGCCGCGGCAACGACGGCCGGAAGGCGGGCGCTGGGGCTGCTGCGGGTGCTGTCGACCTTTCCCGGCGTGGCGAGTGTGGTGATCGGCGAGAACGAAGACAGCAAGGACTTGCTGCAGGCATGCTCTGACCTGGCGACGGCCACATGCCTGCTGCTGCCGCCGCTGGGCAGCGGTGCGGACGCAGACGTGACGACCGTGCCGCTGGTGGCGGCAAGCTGGCGCATGGCGACGCGCGACAGCCCGAAGCTGGCGTTTGTGGAGCGGCTACTGCGCACGATGGACGCGGCGGACGCGGACAAGCAGGCGAAGTTGGTGGTGGTGTCGCCCGGCCTGGTGGAGGCGGTCTTTTTGTGTGCAGCGCTGCGGCACCGGCGGCCCGACTGTCGGCCAGCGTTGCTGCACGGGAATCTGTCAGCGGCGGGCAAGGCCGAGGTGCTGGGGCAGTTCCGCGCGACTTCTGCGGCACAGCGCTGCCGTGTGCTCGTGGCGCCCTTTTCGACGGGCGGCACGGGCGTGAACCTGCAGGCGGCCAACTACCAGGTGCTGGTGGCGCCGCTGCGTCGGCAGGCCGACGAGACACAGTGCTTCCGGCGGACGAACCGGGCAGGCCAGACGCGGGCGCTTCACCACTATGTGCTGCTGGCCGAGGACAGTCCGTACGACCGGCTGATGGTGGTGGGACGGCGGCCGATCGTGGGCGACGTGTTTGACGTGGGCGGCACGGTGCGAGTATGAGCCAATTGCTTTTGATTTCTGTCAGCGTGTAGAATGTCGTTTACTTGTGGAGCCTGTAAAGGCGCGATATGACTGGCTGAGAGGAACAGTTGTGGGGCAACTCCCACACAGAAATCTATGCATCAAGTCGCGTTCATGTAACGTGATTTATAAGCGAGCCGAACATATAAGCGAGCCGAACACTTCTTGGCATAACGCGTCTTCCCTCTACCTAAACATCAATTCTTCCACAACCCAATATGTCCTCCTCTTCAAAGGAAGCCAGGGTGATTTTAGCCCTCGAAGCTCTTCAAAACGATAAGAAACTAAGCCTCCGAGCCGTGGCTAAGCTTTATAATGTGCCAGTTACAACCCTCTACGACCGACGCGCTGGCCGGCCTGCACGACGCGACACTCCACCCAATTCGAAAAAGCTCACTCCATCAGAAGAGGAGGTCATTGTTCAATATATCATTGAGCTAGTTGCGCGATCTTTTCCACCAAGATTGTGTGGTGTGGAAGATATGGCCAACCATCTGTTACGCGTACGCGACGCGCCCCCTGTCGGTAAGCTCTGGGCACACAACTTCGTCAGACGCCAGCCAGAGCTCCGGACGCGTTATTCGCGTCGATACGACTACCAGAGGGCCAAGTGCGAGGACCCAAAGGTTGTTGGCGAGTGGTTTGCCCTCGTGTGGAACGTCAAGGCCAAGTATGGCATCCTGGATGACGATGTCTACAACTTTGATGAGACTGGGTTCATGATGGGCATCATCTTTGCGGGCATGGTGATTACGACCTCGGATGGCCGTGGCAAGGCAAAGCTGGCCCAGCCTGGCAATCGCGAGTGGGCAACGGTTATCCAAGGCGTTAATGCCCTTGGCTGGGCTGTCCCTCCGTTCATTATCTTAGCCGCGCAGTATCACCTTGCCAACTGGTATACCGAGTGCGACCTCCCAGCCGACTGGCGCATTGCAACTACCGATAATGGCTGGACGACTAATGCTGTTGGCCTAGATTGGATCAAGCACGCATATCAACCATATCAGCAAGCTCGAGTTCCTTTGCGCTTTTCGCAAGGCCTTCTTTGCCTCTATTACTAAGAAGAATATCCAAGGCGGCTTTGCAGGTGCTGGCCTAGTGCCACACGATCCAGAGAGGGTGCTCTCTAAGCTAGATGTCAAGCTTCGTACACCAACACCCCCAATCTCACGAGCCGGCACCCCACCACCTTGGGTCTTCCAGACACCACACAACCCCCGAGAAGCCGACCCGCAGTCAACACTCATCAAGACTCGCATTACCAACCATCAAAATAGCTCCCCGACTTCGATGTTAGCTGCTGTGGACCAGCTTGCCAAGGGTACGAAGGTTGTAATGCACGAGGTAGCTCTTCTTCGGTCAGAGGTGTCTTCGCTCCGCAAGGCCAACGAGGCACTAAGTAAGCGCCGTAGAGCTAAAAGAACGCGCGTACAGCTTAAAGGGTCCCTTGCTGTACAAGATGCACAGGAAGTAATAGGCCTAGGGGCTATGGGTGAGGAGGGAGTGCAAGAAATGCAGCCGGATGGTGGTGGTGCATGGGGGGTTCGTACGAGGGTTCGGTGCTGCAGTATGTGCGGCAAGCCTGGCCATAATGCCCGCACTTGCCAGGAGGGTGCGGAAGCATCTAATTCAGCTGCTTCTCATGTAATTATAGTTGATTCCTAGTGTTGTAGTGTAGCAATTAAGCATGGTTGTTACAGTGTGGTGGAGAGTGTTCGGCTCGCTTATATGTTCGGCTCGCTTATAAATCACGTTAGGCGTTGGTTGCTTATATAATCATATTGAATCTGTCTTTTGGCCTGAATACGTCGTAAAAAAATAGAACGATGGCAACAGGCCGTAGATCCGAGAAGCGGCAACTACGGCTGCGGGTCTCAGTGTGTCCTGTTTGGACCTTCGTATTCAGATGGCAGCCGTTGGTCGCCAGGCACACAGAGCCCCAGCATGCTGCAGAAGCGATTCCACACGGCTTTTGATTGGCGCTTTACCGCGTGCGAAGAGTTTTCTCTCCGATGCTCCTGATAGGAGTAACCTATTACAGGTAGTGTCGATCCACACGAGACGGATAAAAACAAAAGGTACAAGTGAATAGGTGTAGATTCGCTGTTGAATGCAAGTCACTCTAGATCCTGTACGTCCTCCTCTTCCTTGAGGCGGGTATACAGTTGATCTGGTGGTGAAGCTTCTTGTCTCCTCCAAAGTAGAAACACAGAAATTGGTGGGCAAATTACTCCTGTAGGGACCGCTCCTCGCGCTACCCCTATCTTTCGGATCATGCCCAGCGGCCACGTGTGCCCACACGTGACCACGCGGGCGCCCACAGCGCTCCCAGACATAAAATAAAAAAAATAAATAATCGATTGACGCGCTTACAGATCTGTGTGCGCTAATTCCTAATTACATAATACGAGAGCTTGTGGGGCTCCCGGGTTCAAGGTTACCAAGGAAAAATTCTCGGAGAGAAACAAAAAAACCTATCGTGCGCCGAGTTTCTTGTGCCTGGAAGATACCCTCCGGCCGGGGTCTCCGTTGGGAAGAGTTGTAGCTGATTGGCCAGGAACGGAGTTGTTGGTGGTGCGTAACGGCTGCGCGGCGACTGCGCGCTGGTGGGTGTTAGTAGCCTTCCTCTGCCTCCTTTTCGAGGCGCAAGGCGAGTCTGTATTCCTGTAGTCTACCGGTGGTAAGAAACCACCGGATGACCTTGGGACATAGTTCCGGGTCGTCCAGTGCGTCGTAGAGCTCCCGCCTTCCCCTCAAGGGGGGAAGTGCGCTTCTGTCGACTAACTCACAGTCCAGGATGATGTGGGCTGCTGTTTCCTGTACTTCGCTACCCGTTCCGCAGTCGCACCAGGGTAGCACGCCTGGCACGTTTCTTCCGGCCAGATATTGGCGCAGGCCGATGTGTCCAGATCTCACCTGTACGAGGCAGGATGCCTCGTGCTTCGTGAGCTGCTTCCAGACTTTCTTTGCTTTGCCCCAGGCCAGTCCCTTTCGGCGTCCTCTTTGGCCTTCTCCCTCTCTTTGCCGCAGTGCCTCCCATTCCTTTTTGGCCTTTACCTTGGCCGTCTCTTCCCCTGTCCACTCCTTCCACTCTTGCATGGGATCGGGCAGCTCGGCGGTTCTTGCTCTCCTGCCGTGCTGTGCCCCTCCGACCAACTTTTTCACTCTCTCCCAAATTTCCGGCCACGCGCCCCTTTCTTCTGTAGCTTTGGATCCGAAATTAGCCGCCCTTTTTGCCAGTACCAGGTTGAGCGGCATGCAGTTTGCTTCTGCCTCCAGGACTCTGATGGGTGTGGATCGGTAGGCGCCCGTTACCACGCGCAGGCACTTGTTTTGCTCTATGGCGAGCCTGGCCACCAGTCCCTTGCCTCTTCCCTGCTTCCCCTTCAGCGCGTTCTCTTTGGTCGTGAACGTGGAAGCAGCGTACGTTAGGACGCTCTGTATCACCGATACGTAGACCTCTCGTGAACGAAGCAGTGACGGGCCCCAAGTCTTCGCCGCTATTTTGGTTAGTGCGAATCTTTGGGTCTTCAGCTTCGTTATGAGGTGGTTTCGGTGCGCGGAGAAATTGAGCTTCCTGTCCAGATGTACCCCCAGGAATCTGGTTTCGTTCACAGGCGCGATGGCCTGGCTGCCGAGGGAAATGGTGTCTGCCGTTCCTGCACGGGTTTTCGAGAAGTGAATCAGTATGCTCTTCTCTGGTTCAAAGACCATCCCTCTTTTGGTTGCCCAGCTGCTGCAGATTTCCCAGCCCTTTTGCAGCGTCTCGCAGCAGTCCGACGTTCGTTTTCCTACTGCGACGAGGTTGGTGTCGTCCGCGAATCCGACTGTTCCACTCCCCTTTAGCTCTCGGAGTTTGTCGAAGAGGGGCGTCGTGAAGAGAATGAAGAGGAGGGGTGAGAGGGGTGAACCCTGTGGTACGCCGGCCGGGACTGCCATGGGGCCAGACTCCCAGTCGTCGAACGCCAGCGTTGCCTCCCTTCCCTCCAGGAACGATGCCACCCACCTGACCATCCATCGTGGCCATCCTTGATCTTCGAGTGTGCTGATCAGCCACCCATGGTGGACGCGGTCGAACGCACCTTTCAGATCGAGTTGTAGCATTGAGCAATTCAGGCGTTTGGCCCATGCCGCTCTGACAGTTTCTGTCACAAATCGTGCTGCCAGCTCGGTTGACCGTCCTGTTCTGTTGCCCATCTGTTCCGGAGGGAGGACACCCTGTTCCTCGGCCATTTCGGTCATCTTTGCGGCCATGATTGTCTCGATAACCTTGCCTGTGCAACTAAGCAGGGATATTGGCCTCCAGCCACCAGGCTTCTTGAGCTGGGTTGGCGTCTTTCCCGGCTTTCTCAGCACCACCACTCGGGCCCCCTTGTATGTCTTCGGGTAGTGCCCGAGGGCCAAACTTGCAGTGGCTATTCTCCGGATGGCCTCCGCCAGGGGTTTTCCGCACGCTTGCAGAAATCCACTTGGGATGCCATCTTTTCCAGGCGCCTTCCATGGCCGTGGTTTCCTTATGGCCCGCTCAACTTCTTCCAGCGTGATTGACGGTGCCTCTGCCCTGAGCCACCCTTGCTTGGAGGCGGGGCGCGGTGACTCGCCTGGTTCCGTGTTCGGGAAGAACCGCTCTGCCAGGGCGGCCGCTTTCTCCTCTTTGGTCCGGGCTGTCGAACCGTCGCTCTCGCGGGTCAGCTCCGGGATCTGTGGCCTCTCGGTCGGGACGTGGCTGCTTTCTCCCAGACATTTATACCGACAGGTAGAGCGCGTACGTGGCCGAGAGCCTGACCCAAACATCGTAGATGACCAATGCGTGAGTCAGGCAGGACATGAAAAAAGCCAACGGCAAAAGGGACTCTAACAGTTGCTGCTTTTCCTATTCTCTAAAGCCCGACGGCAACGGGCCGGTAGGCAAGGATGCGATCCTACGAGGCTATACTTTCGTATGCGCGATAGTAACAAGTCCTGCGACGTGACAAAGAAGAGTGCAGAGTTCGCCAGATACAAATGTGCTTCCGCGATGCGCTGCGCGCGCGCAGCGGCTGCTGCTGCCCGTGCGCCGATGAGACCACCAGGCACCGCCAGGCGTACTTTACGGCGGCGCGTTGAGCCACCATAGCAGGCAGCATGCCAGCCGCCACCGCCCAATCGCCAAGCAGCCGTCTAGCGCAGGGCATTCCAACACAAATTGCAGGGCAGAAATGAAACGTCTCGACACTAGGCCGGCTGCTGGGCCGCAAAAGGCCCATGCAGGCAGTCGCGTAGTATCGTTAGACGCGCTTTAATAGGACATTTTCGATGCATCCAGCCGCCTATTCGTTCGCCGTTGCATTGTCTCGACGTTTAACCCGGTAGTTAATCCCTTCGAAGACTTTTCTGCACGCTCGCTCACCATGGCACCATGAGCGCCCAGTGGCATAGTGCATCTGCCGTTAGCAATCCCTTCTGGACAGGGCACAGCAGATAAAAATACCACTGATTCAGCTGACGTGCACGGCGCCGCCGACCAGTGCCCCGACGGCATCAGCACTCTTTGGCGCGATCTGACTGGCCAATACACTCCGGCGCGCTAAAACAATTCACGGGGGGGGGGGGGGCGCTAGCGATTGCCGTCCCCTTTAGACGCCCCACACTGGTGCATACGAAGTACGTATAGTGCAGCAGTCGAGGCGTTCTGGGCGTGCGTTGGGCGTCCAGTCTGGCTAGTCGCGGCGGGTCGTGATATGTACCGAGTCTGCTCACAGCAAGCGCGCTGCAGGTGGCTTTGTCAATGTTTGGTCAAGTGGCAGGAATACGAGGACGGAGCGTACTTTTTTCTGGGAAACCGCCAAGGGTCGACCAAGAAGGCGCGACCGAGGGAACAGGCAGATGCGGTCAGACTGCCAATGCTTCGTCGGGCGCGAGTCAGCCTTTGGCCATACACCAGGAACAAACAAGCACACACGTCCATGCCCGGACTCGAGGGCGGCGCGCTGATCAGCTCGGACCTTTCAGTCGACGACATGTCGATTGCCTCTTTGGGATGTTGTTTGAATGGGGCACGATAACGAGGGTCGGTGGATGGACCAGTCGACCGTACTCTGCTTGGTCGCCTGCCGTCTATTCCGTCTTGCCGTCCGTGATGTGTTGGTCGGTCTAGCCTACTCTCTGTCGCCCTTATCGTCCTGCTCATCTCAGCCTCTTCCATCACACATCGGGCGATATGCAGCGGTGGCAGTCAGCGCCCCTCCGGACGCCAAGCACTTCTGCCCCATGCGATTGTCCGGGCCCACAAATGACCGTCGACATGTGCCCATTTGCCCGACGTGGTCGTCCGTCCCCCTCTCTCCTACTCGCCAACTGGCACTCGCCTGCCGGTCGTGCTTTTCGTCACCGGCGCGATAAAACGCCAAACTCCCGACAACGGGCCCTTCTTCCTCCAATTTTCAACCAGGTTTGGCTCGTCCTTTTCCGCGCACGGCCATGATGCCACCCTCCGTTCGCTCCGGGCAGATCGCTGCAGCTGCTCCTTTTCGTCTTTTCGAGGTCGTCATCTCTTCCGCGGCTTCCCGCGTCGACCAAGCTGCAGCGCCGCGCCTCACGCTGGCCTGCCGTGTTTGAGTCGTGTCGTTTGAAATAGCATCGCACAGCTCTACGGCGTATATGCACTGCCGGCACCACGGCGGCACAGCACGTCCGTCCGATATGCCATGTACCGATATAGCAGCCGGCCCCTGCGGTCCTCTGCAGTGCGGCGCCTCCCTAACGCTGCAGCACTGCGCCATCGCTCACCATCTCGCCACTTCACCAACGCCTACAACCGGCCGTTTCTAACGCCGCCAGATCCTCCAACGCGATCCTCCCGGGTACGAGCCAGCATGCCTGACGGCGCCGCTGCACCCTACACCCTGCACCCTGCACCCTGCACCCTGCAAGCCCTGCAGGCTATACGCTGACCAGACCTGACCGGCTGACCATGACCCGCGAGCGCACGACCCCCCTGTGAGTCGGCCAAGACCGAGCAGCTCATGGTGCCAACGGCACACCATCATCTGGATCGGCGCCCCTGCTGGGCAGTCTGCGGCTGATGGGCACAACCCCGACCCTTAGCCGGCTGCTGCACTGCTATCGTGTACTTTTCTTGCTGACCGGTGCGGAATGGTCTGGCGCGCTCGCTCGGCTCGTCCTGGCCATTACTGCCACCGCGCAATTTCCGAGATGCGTAATGCTCGAGGGCTCGAGGGCGTGAAGCCATAATCGTGAGGAGTGGCCCGCGGCCGCCTCTATATAAGACAGCCTCGACGCCCGTATCTGGTCGTTGGTTCTGCATGCACACTGCTTCTCCTTGCCTCTGGCTCAGTCTCTCGTTTCTCTCCCCTTCTAGTCATTCTTTTGTCCCCTCTTCTTCCCCCCTTTACCACTCTCACCATGCGCCTCCAATCTGCACTCCCGCTGGTGACGCTGCTGGCCGCCGTCTGGGCTGCACCGTCCACGCCGCACCAGGGCCGCATGGTCAAGTCGTGCAATACGGCCTCGAGCCGGTCCTGCTGGACCTCTGGCTACACCATCAACACGGACTATGAGGAGAGCATTCCCACCACGAGAGTGACCCGGAAAGTGAGTTCTTGCATTCTTGCCACCCTCCACTGCTCACGCTGACGGATAGTACGATCTCACGATCACCGAGGCCACCAACTGGACGGGCCCTGACGGCTACGTCAAGGAGCATGTCATGCTAATCAATGGTATGTTTAGATTCAACTTCAGACGGTGAGACGTGGGCTGACCGTCAGGAAACACGCCTGGTCCCGTCATTACGGCCAACTGGGGCGACACCGTCTCTGTCACGGTCCACAACCGGCTGGTGACCAATGGGTATGATTCCTTTTCGCTCTTCCCTCGTTTTGTTTGTGCGCTTTTTTTTGGGGGGGGGTTTTCTCTTCGCTCGTTTTCTTCTCTTCTCCACTCACACACCAGCACCTCCATGCACTGGCACGGCATCCGCATGCTCAACAACAACCTCAATGACGGCGTCAACGGCGTGACCGAATGCCCCATCCCCCCTGGCAGTGCCAAGACCTACACCTTCCGCGCCCAGCAGTACGGCACCACCTGGTACCACTCACACTTTTCGGCCCAGTATGGCAACGGTGTCTGGGGCACTCTCGTCATCAACGGCCCCGCCTCGGCCAACTACGACACCGACCTTGGCGTCCTGCCCGTCAGTGACTACTACTACGACACGGCTGACCACCTCGTCGCCTACACGGAGAACAACGGTGCACCCTCCAGCAACAACGTGCTCTTCAACGGCACCAACATCAGCCCGACCACTGGCGCCGGCCGCTACGCCAATGTCACGCTGACCCACGGCAAGACCCATCGCCTCCGCCTCCTCAACCCCTCGGTTGAGAACCACTTCGGCCTCTCGTTGGTCGGCCACAACATGACCATTATCGCTGCCGACCTCGTGCCCGTCCAACCGGTTACGGTCGACCAGATCTTTATCGGCCCGGGCCAGCGCTACGACGTGCTCATCACCGCCAACCAGGCTGTCGGCAACTACTGGTTCAACGCCACCTTTTCGTCCGATGGCCAGTGCGGCTCCTCCTACAACACCGCGCCCGCCGCCGTCTTCCGTTACAATGGCGCCCCCAAAACGCTGCCGACGAACCCGGGCACGGTCGCGGCGCCGACCAACTGTGGTGATCTGGTCGACCTGACCCCCGTCGTGCGGCGCACCATCCCGGTCTCTTCGTTTACAGCGGCTGCGGCGAACACGCTGCCCGTCTCGCTCGATATCAACACGACGGCGCCAGCCCTCTTTTCCTGGAAGGTCAACGGCTCGCAAATGGTCGTGGACTGGGAGGTGCCGCTGGACCGCTTCGTCCTCGACGGCAACACGCACTACCCTGCGAGCAACAATATAGTGCACGTACCGAGAGCGCAGACAAGCCAGTGGTCCTTTTGGTTGGTGGAAAACGACCCAGCCATAGCGCTAGCGCACCCGATTCATTTGCATGTGAGTGGAAGAGTGTTCCAAACCAATCTGCCGATCCGCCGTATCTGACCAATAGGGCCACGATTTTGTCGTGCTGGCACGCTCCGATCCGGCCGACGCCGCACCGGCCGCCTTTGACGCCGCGACGGTCTCCCTCGACGGCAACAATCCAATCCGCCGCGACGTGGTCATGTTGCCGTCGCTGGGCTGGCTGGTGATTGCCTTCAAGGTCGACAATCCGGGCGCCTGGATCATGCACTGTCACATTGCCTGGCACATTTCCGGCGGCCTGGGCGTGACCTTTCTCGAGAATCCGACAACGTTTGCACGACAGACGTCGAGCGCCGACCAGCGGGCGTTTGCGCAGAACTGCAAGGCCTGGAACGAGTACTATCCCTCGGGCGATCCGTACCGGCAGGAAGATTCGGGCGTGTAGGTTCGAGCAAGTATTGTGTGTCCAGTCTGACGTGTTGGATTGTTGGATTTTAATTGTGTGGATAATTACTTGATTTTAATAGCGTCGTGATTGTTAGATTCTAATGTGTAGTTTCATTTCCTAATTTTCATTGTGCGATTATTTCTTTTGATAGACGAATTTCCTCGATTTTTACTTCGCTTTTTTCCCCAATTTTCGACCGCCTTATCTTTTCATAATCAGCTGCGGCTCCTGTATTAATCCAATCCTTTTCCAACCACCCCACAGTGCGCAGTTTGCCGCATTTTCATTGCTTCCACGTCATCTCTACGGCCGTGCCGAATCTCCGCACGTTCTCTGGGGTGCAGACGGATGTATGAGTACAACCTATTCCATGCACATGTATAATTATATTTCTAGAAGGAGGCGGGACGGGGTGGCTGGTAAAGATTGCAGGATAGAAGCAAATATCTCTCGCATTGCCATCTCGGTCCTGAACAGCGAGAAGCGGTAATACCTTGAAAGTGGACTAGCGCAACCACTGTATTGTGGGCCGCTGTGGACCCACCAAAAAGCTTTGCAGTAGTGCGGCTTCAATAGGCTTGTCTTTTTACCTCGTTTGCGTGCCGGAGTCGCGCCGGTTGCTTGGCTGGATTGCTTGGTGTGCTTGGTGTGCTTAATTTGATGAGGGGGCTGCGGCTTATTGTGAAAGTTTTTTTTTCTCGTCGTCGTCAACGCCTTCTTTTCGACTTCTTTGATTATTCCTTATTCCCCTTTTTGTCTAAAATTTACGTCTTGCCTCCGGCCTAGACTCTATATTTGCCAGCCTTTTAGAGGGAGCCATCCGGATCAGCGGTGCCGTCTGCGTGGGACCCAACGGTGGGTGACGTAGCCGTTACTGCGTAATTTGCTGCTAGGTTCGTTCTCGGGCGGGTTGCACCCGACAATTCTGTCCGTGGTATTGCCAGAAGTAGACCTCGCATTCGCATTCTATGTTGTACTACTGCATGGCTGGTGGGAATACAGGATCCGCACATGGACCACAGCCGGCGGGGGGTGGAAACAACGCACGCTCGTAAGACACGAGTTGGACGGGTCCTGCGACTAGCAGCCCCCAAAGAAGAAAAGCCCTTCCCCAAAGACGGCGCGCATGTCTTGTCTGTCAGCAGTGTGCCACACATTATCAAGCATCGACAAGTTGGTCGTAGCGCATCGTACAGAACGGCTAACCCGACACGGCAGCCGAACGGTAGCCTTCCGCATTGGGAGCTGAGCCCGTGCACGATAAGATGGCTGGAACTGCCCAAGTAAATTGTGGCACATCCACGTCGTATTCGTTCAGTCCTCATCTCCATCCGGTCTCCTGGACTCGTCACTGCTCGTCCCATGAGCTCGCATCCTGGCAATCTACCAGTCCATGGCAGACATCCTGGACTCGACAACACCGCAGCTGATCAAGCGTGCGGTAGAGAGACATCACCTCATCGCCATCCATGCACAGGCCTTCCCAGCAATGTAGAGGACCCACTTGGCGCTGATGCGATGGTGTTTGTCCCGCTTTTCAGTGCCATGTTTCCGTGCTGGCCAATGGCCGGAGTGAATGCCCCGCATGTGCGGGCCAATATTTCCACTGGAATTATCTTATCAGATGATCAGATACCCATGGTGATCCGCCTCCACGACTACAAAACTTTTTCCTCTGTGCGGGTTTATCTCCGGGTTTGCAGAGCAGCCGAGGTTTTTCTTTTTGTTTCTCGCTATTGTATTGGTTTTAGATTTCCTTGGGTAGTGCGTCGTAGTGAAGCGATTTTGTGGCGTGTCGCGGAGCATTCTGATGGAGGTGTGGTGAATGCACGGCGAAAGAGAAACGCAGGCGTGAACGCAGGCACGAATGCGGCACATGCTAGACAGGATCAGCACCACCAGCGAACCCCGAATTCCAGCGGCAGGTGCACGCGGATGATGTAGCAAAGATAGCCGTGTAGCCAAGCCTGCAGTGGCGTTTGGCTATGCGGATCGAAAGAGCATGGCTTAAAAGCTAGGAGCCAAGAGGGCTAAGAGAAGAGGGGCAGATATCCAGCACTAAGTGTCGGCGTTGTCGTATGGTGCCCCCCTGTCCGGCAACCGAGTCTGCTATAGCGCTGACCCTCCCAGTGCCCAATTCCCAACCACCACCGCCAGAGAGGGTCGACAGGGTAGCCTCCGGTCCCGGCAGGCAGGCGGCAGAGGCGCAACGTGCAGCACTTGGCACAGACGGGCGAGTGGCCGTCTATAAAGAGGGCGTCAGCCGGACGGTAGCGATGCGTCAATTTCACAGCACGTCTCCATCACCACTATCTAATCTCGTCTGATCTTTTCATCTTTTGGTCTCTCGTCTCCATTTCCACACTCCCGGTCCCTCCTCTACCATGCAGTACTCGTTGCTGTTTGTGGCCGGCCTTGTGGCCGGCGTCCTGGCCGAGGACATTGCGTCCGACATGGGCCCCGCGGCCTTTCTCTTCCCGCCCGACCGCGCCTACTCGGCGTCGCTGGACAACACGGCGCCGTGCGGCTCCGTCGCGCAGGTCGGCAACCGGACCGACTTTCCGCTGAGTACGTGCCGAAACATGCGGATGTGGGGATGGTGAGGTACCTAGCTAACAGGACAGCCGGTGGCTTTGTCGGCCTGGTCGACCAGGAGGAAGCGTATTCGGTACAGATTGGCATTTCGTACAGCAGCAGTATGTTTCTTTCCCCTGCCCCTCTTTCGTCTTCTCCTCCCTCTTCTCTCCCGCATTCCCTCTCCTCTTTCTGACAGACAGACCCTCTCAGCAACTCCGACTTTGAGATCATCATCTCGGCCGATCGCATCAAGGACCTCTACGAGGGCCACACATGCGTCACGGTGCCCAACGCGCCTAGCAACACGACGGTCGGTGACGTGGCCACCTTCCAGGTCATCTACCAGGCCGTCTGGGACGACGACACGGCCAACCAGACGTTTTACGCTTGCGCCGACGTGACGTACATTCTCGACGCAGACTTCACCGAGAACGATTATTGTTTCAACGCTACCATTGGCGGCGATGACGACTCGACGACGACGTCCACCACGACGACGGCCTCGAGCGCCTCGGCCACGTCGACCAGCAAGACCACCAGCACCAGCGCCAGCACCAGCGCCACCACGACGTCGGACAGCAGCACCTCAGGCAGCACCTCGTCCAGCCACAAGGGCATCTCGCACGGCGCTATTGCCGGCGCCGTCGTCGGCTCCGTCTGCGGCGCAGCGCTGCTGGCCGTGCTTGGCTTCCTGCTATACCGTCTGGGCGCACGCCACCAGCGCGCCTCGTTGATGCGCCACCACATGAACAACATGGCGCTAGGCGACATGCCCAAGGCCACGGGCTCGCAGACGAGCGGCGCGTGAGTGAAAAAAGGAGGATGTTGATACCACTGTAATGAATCATGATTTGGTGCCGTTTGGAAGTATTCTTGCCGTGATTTGACCTTGCTGAAATGTTAAAATGACTTTCAAACGGACTATGGGGCCGACGTGATATTATCCACGCCGCCTGCAGCGGGATCAGCGGGATCAGCTGGCCCAAGGCTGTCCCAAAGCGGCCGTCCTACCACTCGCTTTGGCTGTCGGGTAAAAGGCAGCCATGTGGGAAAATCTGCCCGGTACATGGCGAGCGGCGCCCAGCGGCACTCCCTGTTCTTCTTTTTTTCGACGAATTATGGCGAAAATGCGGGCTTTCAGGTAGCGGAGGAAGCGACTGTATCGCGGCGTGGTCGCGGAGGATGCCGATGGCAGCACGGAGGATGCCGGTGCGCGGTCGGGGTGGGTGAGGATGAGGGCGATGACGGAACTATCTGATCAAGGTGAGGGAGGAGCCGTTGACGAGACATCATCCTGCTGACAGAAGGCCCTTTTTCCTATTCGTGAAACGGCCAATGGAGGCAGAGCAGACAAAGTCCAACGCGCACGCTGTTGATCGCGAAGCGTGTCAACGTCGAGGAGAGCAAGGGAAATATTACCACTTCTCGAAATGTGTGGCTGTTGGGGCTGCTGTGGCTTAGCATATCCACGTGACCCCAACACACTGCCGGAAAAAAGCTCGCAATCGGGCTCTTGGTTTTTCCGGCAAGGCTGGATCATCCTCTCTCATTGGGTCGGGGCTACTCCTACTCGGACATACGACGGGGAAGGCTCCGCTCTACGCGCTTTTATTTGCTGTCGCCACCCGCCGAATGCCGTACAGCCGTTTTATGACGCACCAGGATGCGCCGTCTCGGCTCCGAGGCCGAGATGTGGGCCGGCGCGAACGTATAAAGGCCGTGCCAAGACTTTTCTGCCAAGACTTTTGACAGGCCGCACCGCACCGACAACATGGGCCTCGACGAGAAGCCCAGGACGAGTGACAGCGACGGCGTCATGGAGAGCGAGACGGAGCGCGGAACAACAGACGGCAAGAACGAGACGGACCGGACGGATTCTCCCAGGACTATAGACGACACCCCCGACGACGCCGACGACGTCGCCGACGCCGCCGACGACGCCCCCGATGGCCCCGGAATGGATGGCCCCGGGATGGATGGCACCGAGAATGGCACGGCCGTCGCTCCTGCAGCGGCGGCGGCCCTCCGACGGCGGTTGACAGCGGCCGATCTGGACCCGGCCTTTGAGGTCCGCTTCAGCCCTGGCGACCCCGACGACCCCCACAACCTGCCGCTGGCGCACAAGGCCGGCCTGACGCTGCTGTTAGGCGCGCTCGCCTTTGCCGGCTCGCTCGGCAGCTCCATTGTAGCGCCGGCACAGAAGGCGATTGCGGCCGAGATGGGCGTCGGACAGGAGGCGACGGTGCTGCTCATGTCGCTCTACGTGCTCGGCTTCGCCGTCGGCCCGCTCGTCTGGGCACCCGTCAGCGAGGCCTATGGACGGCGCGTATCGATGCTGCCGGCGGTGGCGGTGCTCGGGCTCTTTAGCATCGGTACGGCGACGAGCCGCAACTTTGGAGCGCTGCTCGTGACGCGCCTCTTTGGTGGCATCTTTGGCAGCGCGCCGGTCAGCAACGTGACGGCAGCGCTGGGCGACCTGTTTGTGCCGCGGCAGCGGGGCATCGCCATGGCCTTTTACTCGGTCTGCGTCATTGGCGGGCCGTGTCTGGCGCCTGTCATGGGCGCCGCCCTCGTGGCCGACCCGCACCGCGGCTGGCGCTGGACGCTCTACCTCGAGGCCATTGTCGCGCTGGGCATCGACGCTGTCGCCGTCGTGCTGCTTCCCGAGACTTACGGGCCCGTGCTGCTGGGGTGGCGGGCAAAGGCGCTGCGGGCGCGGCCGGCGGCCGACGGCGGCGACACGCGGTACTGGAGCCTGCACGACCTCGAGCCGGTGACGGCGCAGACGATCTTGTCCAAGCACCTGAGCCGGCCGCTGCGCATGTTCTTCACGGAGCCGATTGTGGCGTGCGTGGCACTGTACGCGTCATTCATCTACGCACTGCTCTACCTGCTAATCGAGGTCTACCCGATTGTCTTTGAGGAGCAGCGTGGCTTCGGCCCGGTTGTCTCGGCGCTGCCGTACCTGGGCCTCTTTGTGGGCGCGCTGGGCGCGTGCGTGATCAACCTGGCCAGCCAGCCGTACTACATCCGCGCGGTGCAGCGCAACCATGGCCGCGCGGTGCCCGAGGCGCGGCTGCCGCCGATCCTGCTGGGCGCCTGTCTCTTCAGCGTGGGCTTCTTCTGGTTCGGCTGGACGGCGCACCCGTCGTCGATCCCGTGGCCGGCGCCGACCGTAGCCGGCGGCTTCATTGCGGGCGGCTTCAACATTGCCTTCCAGCAGTCGCTCAACTACCTGATCGACTGCTACGGGCGGTACGCAGCGAGCGCGACATCGGCCAACACGATCCTGCGGTCGCTGCTGGCCTGCGGGCTGCCGCTGGCGGCGCGGCCCATGTTTCTAAACATGGGCGTGGGACCGGCGGCGAGTCTGATTGGCGGCCTGTCGTGTCTGGCGCTGCCGGTGCCGCTGCTGTTTATGCGGTACGGGCCGGCGTTGCGGGCGCGGTCAAAGTTTGCGTGAGCAGACGCGGACGAGGGAAAGAAAATGTACAATAGAGTGCAGTGGCAAAATAATATCGGAACAATAATATCAGAACACAAGAATAGCGTATGCAGTGACGAGGACGCCTTGTCACGCTCAGTATAGAAGGCACTGTCAGCCAGACATCCTGCGTCTGTCCCCTTGAGCGCTCTGTTCCCGCAGAGCGCCGATTCGGCGCCTGTGTGCGGTCTCGTGCCTGTTCTACCGCAAAAACTGCACCTCTGTCGGAGGAAAGAGCCGTAGTCTGAGCCGTTAGCATTTTGTCGCCTCTCCATCCCATCTGGTCGCCACCTCCTTCCGACACCTCCCCTCTCCCCCTTCTACTCACCCATTCTCGATCAGACTCGTCCGCACCATCCGCAGCTCGCCCCGGTCCCGCATCGCTACCGTCCACAACGTGCACCCGCAGTTGCCGCAGAAATGCTTTTCCTTGGGCTGCCCGCTCTGCGTGCCCTCGCGCACCGTGTAGATCTTCCAGTAGCTCCACGGATCCTGCACGACCACCTCTTCGGTGCGGTACTCGGCCATCTAGCCGTCAGCCAGCGTACACGCAAGATACCTGCCTACCCATAACGACCCACGTTGACGCACGATTTGAAATGGACTGCCCCCGTCGGCCTGGCAGTGCGTGCAGTGGCACTCAACGACGCGGCGCGGCCGGCGCGTCAGCTGGTATGCGATGCCGCCGCAGAGGCACCTCCCCCGGAGGCGGGGGGGCGTCGCCGGTTCGATCATGCGGGACGAGGGAAAAGAGGAAGAGGAGGAAAGAGAACTAAAGAGGAAATCGAATAGGCAGTGGCGGAAAGCAACAGGGCCGGCGCCACTCCGGTATTGGATGCGTCAACCGTGAGTTCCCTCGTCACTGTGCGCGTCGCTGGGTCGCTGGCCTTGCGTCGTTGCAGAATAGAGGTGGGCCGCAGGTTCTGCCGTTTGCTCGTCCTGGCCTGACAGGTCGGCTCATCGGCAGGGGCCGTCTGGTCCGTGCGTTGGCGCGCATTCCAGATTTTCCCATATTACTTGCCATTTAATTCACAAAGACCTTTCTACGAGATGCTGGTACAATTTGTATCTCTAGTTGCTCTTCTCACGCACTCTTCTCCGGGGTATCCCCCAACAGGATACCTGCCTTGCCCTCCGGATACCGCGCACCCGCCACTTCAGCTGCGTCCACGGCCTTCCGAATCGCCGCCGCCTCCGCCTCCGTCAGTTGCACGTCCAACGCGCCCAAGTTCTCGTCCAGGTACGCTGCCTTTTTCGTGCCCGGGATCGGGATGATGTCGTCGCCCTGGTGCAGCAGCCAGGCGAGCGCCAGCTGCCCAGCCGTGCACTTCTTCGTGGCCGCCAATGCCGCCAAAGTGTCGACCAGCGCCAGGTTCTGCGCAAAGTTGGCGGCCGAAAAGCGCGGCATGAACTGCCGGCAATCGGTGTCGTCAAAGTCGGCCGGGCTGCGGTAGCGCCCCGTCAGCAGGCCGCGACCAAGCGGTGAGTAGGCCACGAGGGCGATGCCGAGGTCGCGGCAGGCGTGCAGCAGCGTCTCGCCGGCGCTAGGCCCGTCCAGCGGCCGCTCGACAAGCAGCTCAAACGGGCTGTACTCTATCTGCAGCGCCGCCACGTGGTGCACGGCACAGGCGCGGCGCAACGTCGCCGGCGAGACTTCGGAGAGGCCAATGTGGCGGATCCGGCCTGCCGCCTGGAGGGCAACGAGGGCGGCCATGGTGTCCTCAATGGGCGTGACACCATCAACGCGGTGGACGTAGTAGAGGTCAATGTAGCTGGTGCCGAGCCGGGCGAGACTGGCGGCGCAGGCTTCGTGCACGTAGACCGGGTCGGAGCGAGCGCTACCAAGGGCACCGGGGGCTGCGGCGCCGAACTTGCTGGCGAGAAAGATGTGCGCACGTGCGTCAGGGTGCAGGGCGAACCAGCGGCCGAGCAGGACCTCACTGTCGCCGTAGAGGTCGGACGTGTCCCAGAAACGCTCGCCCGAGGCGTAGAGGTAGTCAAGAAAGGCGAAACGGTCGGCGTCGGGGGGCGGAGGACCGTAAAAGGAGCTGAGGCCCATGAGGCCGAAGCCGAGCGCGGTCACCTGCGGACCGTTGCGACCAAGCTGGCGGGTGGGAAGAGGAAGAGAAGGCATGTTGGGATAAGTGACGACAAGTGACGTGTTGTTCAGGGATGAGTGCAGAGATGAAAGAGACGAAAGAGATGAATTTACTGAAATTGAAGAGACTGAAGCTGACCTATTTATACTTATTTTGTTGGACAGACACCAGAGCAACGACTGCGTCAGCGCCGTCATCGGTATATGCACGCCGGAATTAAGGCTTTCCTTGTCACCGAATGGCACTACATTAGCATTGGAAATTGTTACAACGCAGGGTGCAGGGGAAGATGGCGCGTCGGTTAGCTTCTTGAAAACGATGATGTATTTGGTAAGAACTAGATAACGTGATTTATAAGCGAGCCGAACACTCTCCACCACACTGTAACAACCATGCTTAATTGCTACACTACAACACTAGGAATCAACTATAATTACATGAGAAGCAGCTGAATTAGATGCTTCCGCACCCTCCTGGCAAGTGCGGGCATTATGGCCAGGCTTGCCGCACATACTGCAGCACCGAACCCTCGTACGAACCCCCCATGCACCACCACCATCCGGCTGCATTTCTTGCACTCCCTCCTCACCCATAGCCCCTAGGCCTATTACTTCCTGTGCATCTTGTACAGCAAGGGACCCTTTAAGCTGTACGCGCGTTCTTTTAGCTCTACGGCGCTTACTTAGTGCCTCGTTGGCCTTGCGGAGCGAAGACACCTCTGACCGAAGAAGAGCTACCTCGTGCATTACAACCTTCGTACCCTTGGCAAGCTGGTCCACAGCAGCTAACATCGAAGTCGGGGAGCTATTTTGATGGTTGGTAATGCGAGTCTTGATGAGTGTTGACTGCGGGTCGGCTTCTCGGGGGTTGTGTGGTGTCTGGAAGACCCAAGGTGGTGGGGTGCCGGCTCGTGAGATTGGGGGTGTTGGTGTACGAAGCTTGACATCTAGCTTAGAGAGCACCCTCTCTGGATCGTGTGGCACTAGGCCAGCACCTGCAAAGCCGCCTTGGATATTCTTCTTAGTAATAGAGGCAAAGAAGGCCTTGCGAAAAGCGCAAAGGAACTCGAGCTTGCTGATATGGTTGATATGCGTGCTTGATCCAATCTAGGCCAACAGCATTAGTCGTCCAGCCATTATCGGTAGTTGCAATGCGCCAGTCGGCTGGGAGGTCGCACTCGGTATACCAGTTGGCAAGGTGATACTGCGCGGCTAAGATAATGAACGGAGGGACAGCCCAGCCAAGGGCATTAACGCCTTGGATAACCGTTGCCCACTCGCGATTGCCAGGCTGGGCCAGCTTTGCCTTGCCACGGCCATCCGAGGTCGTAATCACCATGCCCGCAAAGATGATGCCCATCATGAACCCAGTCTCAT
Organism: Leptographium flavum; assembly: GCA_963580335.1. NCBI lineage: Eukaryota > Fungi > Ascomycota > Sordariomycetes > Ophiostomatales > Ophiostomataceae > Leptographium > Leptographium flavum. The sequence continues at coordinate 5,340,887 of OY756930.1, read as the reverse complement.
CAAAGTTGTAGACATCGTCATCCAGGATGCCATACTTGGCCTTGACGTTCCACACGAGGGCAAACCACTCGCCAACAACCTTTGGGTCCTCGCACTTGGCCCTCTGGTAGTCGTATCGACGCGAATAACGCGTCCGGAGCTCTGGCTGGCGTCTGACGAAGTTGTGTGCCCAGAGCTTACCGACAGGGGGCGCGTCGCGTACGCGTAACAGATGGTTGGCCATATCTTCCACACCACACAATCTTGGTGGAAAAGATCGCGCAACTAGCTCAATGATATATTGAACAATGACCTCCTCTTCTGATGGAGTGAGCTTTTTCGAATTGGGTGGAGTGTCGCGTCGTGCAGGCCGGCCAGCGCGTCGGTCGTAGAGGGTTGTAACTGGCACATTATAAAGCTTAGCCACGGCTCGGAGGCTTAGTTTCTTATCGTTTTGAAGAGCTTCGAGGGCTAAAATCACCCTGGCTTCCTTTGAAGAGGAGGACATATTGGGTTGTGGAAGAATTGATGTTTAGGTAGAGGGAAGACGCGTTATGCCAAGAAGTGTTCGGCTCGCTTATATGTTTGGCTCGCTTATAAATCACGTTAACTATTCTAGACGACTGACAGCCTACTCCTCCCGATGTCCCTGCTGGCACAGGTTGTTTCTGCACCCCTCGCAGAGCTCCCTTTTGTGTGGTGGCGTCTCCTTGGGCATATATGGCGGCGTCTCTACCTCGACATTCGCCCACTTCTTGAGGCGATAGGCTACGCGCTCGACATACGAGTCCAAGTCGAGGTGAAGCAGGCCGAGCTTTTCGCAGTGCTTGCACCGCTGGTTGTACACGGTCGTATCGTAGCTGCAATCCGGAAAGCCTCGGATGCGGATCGCGACAATGTTGCTGCTCCAGCCGCCGCTCGAGCAAGCTTTGTTGACACAGGTGAAGCGAGCCCGGAGGTTGGTATCGTATACGTTGTTGGGCTTGCGGCTCTTCTTGGTTGTCTTGGCCCATTTCGGCTGGATCTGGTCGGCGACGGCGCGCAGCACGTGTCTGTGTAGCGAGGGGAACATGTAGGTCGTCTGGGGGGTCTGCGGCGGCTTGGGTGCTTTCTTGGCCGTTTTCGGTTCCGTCGAGAGCACGCGCACAAAGACGCGGCTCGTTAGTAGGTGGAGGAGATGCATGGTGTGTGAGTGTGCGCAAGGAAAGAAGGGAAGAAGCAAGTTGCCTGAGGGCGCCTGCTGCGACGGGAAATCCTCTGCCGCAGCGTTTGCCTGGTAATCAGCTGCTCATTGGCTGTGCTAATTGCTGCCCAACGGTCCGGCAAATGCGCAAAGGCAGCTGTTTTTTCGATTTTCCAACTATCTACGCCTGAGTACTTTCTGAACAAAATACTCCTCGATCACCGTCTCTTCCCGCTCTAATCGTCTAGCGTAAAGGTCGTCGGTCCGACGTAAGTCTGCACGGCCGCGTTGGGTGCCGTCGACCGGACCACCTCGTCGATGCCCAGTAGGTGTGTACCCGTCAGGTTGGACGAGGGCGTGATCGGCTCAGTGACGGACAGGCACCAGCCATCTCCGATGTGCGCCACGGAAAAGGTGCGCGACGAGTCGACGCAGGGGGCGTCTGTGACATTCGGCAGCGAGCCGTCCGAAACGATATAGGCCTGGCAGTAGACAGCTGTGGCGGCGATCTCGGAGGTACCGTCTTGGAGGACATGGAAGGAGTAGCTGGGGGGTTAGATTGAGAGAAAGCGTGGACACTGGGAAAAACCTACTAGCACTGGAAGCTGTGGGGGATGCAGCCGGTACTGAAGTCGGAGACGTTGTAGACAACCGAGGCTGAGACGGCGACGACGGCCGAGAGGACAGCGAGGTACTTCATGTTGCGTTAGGTAGAGACGTAGAGGAGCAGTTGCGATGTAGATGATGAGACTTGAACATGACAAGACAGAAGTCCTTTTATACTTTCTCGGGAATCGGCAGCCTCGGCACTACCGCCATCGATCGCGGCTCGTATTAGGTTCGCTTGTGGGGAAGCGACGTCATTCACCAGATATCTCGTATGCGGTGGGGTTTTTCAACAGGACATTTCTCGCGCACTTACCATAAAAGGGGCAGCACTACGTTGCGACAGCAAGAAGAAAGGGGAGAGACAGCAGGAGGAGAGGGAGGGAAAACTCTTGGCATATCAGTCGGGAAGAATACGATCTCTAGTCGGGCCGAAGCAAGCTATTTGTCTGGAGCAACCAGCTGAACGCCGTCGATCCTATTCCAACCAGGCAAGAGCCGGAGTCCGCGGCAGCCGCAGCTGCGTCCCAAGGACAAACCATCAGCGAGTCAAACTCAGGCTAGCCCCGCTGATGACATGCTGTTGTCCTGCGCTGTTTTGTGGTGAGGGGGCCGGTGCACCTTCATGGGCTCAAACTTTGGTCAATTGGTTCTGTCACAGGGGCATAACACGCGAGACGCGCGTCTAGCAATCCACGTCTGTCAGTGAGGCCGCATCCAGTGCCCGGCAGCGGCACCGTAGGGCCTCGGCAATGTCGTCCCATGGAATGGTCTTTTCTTCCACGCCGATCCAGACCACCACTGGTCTTTCGCTGGGCTTTGCTTCCTCGTAACCGATGCGGAACACGTCGACGGACGTCCAGGGGAGCCGTTCAATGGCCGTCAATTTTTTTCGCCACACTGTGACCCAGCGAGAGCGAATTGGATGTTTGCCAATATTGTCAATCACCTTTTTGGCCTGCACAAGGTAGCCCGAGTCGACGGGGCTCTGCGTCAGCTCATTGATCTAGATTTCGACGACAGTCGACGCGCGGCCAGCCATGTGCACACGCCGGGAGACCGTAATAGAAATAAAGCGCTTTGTCTTCGCTTGGCGGCTGTAAAAGGGGAAGAATCGTTGTCGTCGGCTCGGTGTTGTGGAGCCTTTCTCCAAACATTGTGGCTGTCGGTATGAATGCATCGCATCGCTAGAATATGATTATGTAAGCAGTGCGCGCACAGGAGGGATGGGAGGCATCGGGCTGTATGGTCCCGACCAGACCCACTGGAAGATAGGGGTAGTGTCACAGAGTCCATAGATGTAGTCTCGCGCACCAAATTTTGGTGCGTCGGACTACGAAAAAAGACAGACCACTTCACCACAGATCAATTGTATAGCTTCCTGCAGACAGGAGGACGTACAGGATCACGGTGAACACCAATGTGCATTGCTTGAACCATCGCATTTGTACAGGTGAATCCACAGTGGCCGTCGAGTAGATGTGGACACACTCCGAATAGGATGAATGTATGATGAAATGTTCGTGTTCAACGTCACTGCTGATCCTGTACGTACTCTCCGTCTGAAGAGTGTATACAATGATCTGAATAGTGAAAGCGTTGGTTTTTCTCTCGAGTCCGAAATGCGCGCAGCCAGAACTTTTACCCCTGACAGATTGGCGATCCCCCTTATCGGTGTGGCGCATCCTCCCACGCATGCGCCACTTCACGTGATCGCCCACGCACCTCCTATGCCACGCATATGCATTCATACCGACTGTAGATGATATAAATTTGTAAAACCACAGTCGAAGTCACTTTACCGTAGAACTGTCACACCACTCCAATTTCTAAAAAAAACTTTTAGCTGTCTGTGGTCCGAAGCTATGGTTTGGAGGAAGTAAGGTGGAAAGAGTTGAGAGTTGTGGTAGTTGGAATAATCGTAAATGCGGGAAATGGCGGGAAATAGTCTGCGGACTAGGCAGGAACCTAGTGCAGATTATGGTGTATAGTCACGTGGGTCTTATCATGGACGAGGCTTTTATGGCTGAGTGATTCGCATGGAATATTTCCAACAAATAATCTAGCGAACAAGAGGAAAAGTACGCGCAAAAATGGGTAGGATAGAAAGTTAATTGTGCCAGTTAGCTCGCCAAATTGTAGCATCTCGTCTCTGTTCGGGAGAGAGAGGCCAATCTGCGAGGAAGGCGGGTTATAATGTTCACGGAGTACGACTGGGGTACGACCTGACCAAGCAAATGCCTGGGAAATCCCAAACCCTTTTTAGGTCGCTACCAGACACACTCGATGGAGGGTGGTAGAGCACAGGTGGGATCACCAAATAAGGAGACGCTCGACTTTCATGTCCTGGCTGTGGAGTACAGGACGTCTTGCGTCGCTGTCCGGGGGTCGTCCGGGCGGAAGCATAGGCTTCATGTGGTCCCAGTACTCCGGCATAGCTGCCGAGTTCTCTGCAATCGTCTGGTACGGAACAGACTTGTCGTTGTCGTAGACCCAGAAAAAAGAGTCGAGCATCCTCAGGTAAGCAGAGAGGACGGCGTGGTGAGGGCAAGTCCCACCCAAACCCCTCTTGAACCGAGGGGCGCAATGTAGAGCGTGTCTTTGTGCGGCGGTTCGGTCGCCACCGAAAAGTCGCCTGTCGCCAATTCCCTTCCGGTATGCATCGTACGGCGCCTCGGGCGGGCTGTGCAACGGGCGGGCAAGGATGGCCAAGTGGTGGTAAAGGCGGCCCGTCGTCGGCACGAAAGCCGAGGCAAGGGCGTAAGAATCGCGCTCGACACCTGTCCAGGTATCGCGCTCGCGTTGATTGAGGTCTTCAATAGCCATGCGATAGCGGCCAAGGTCACCCAGACACTCGACCCAGGTGTCCTCATAAGCGGGGACCGTTTCGTATAGAAGGGCTATCATGGAGTAAGCCATGTAGATGAACGTCTCCATGTGTTCCTGCGCATCGGGCAGGCGGTGCCGCAGCAGTTCGAGAAAGGAGTGGATGCCGTGGCGCCACATGCGCGCAGGCATGGCGTACTTTTCGGCGAGACGACGCAGCGCCGGCGAGGCGGATGGATGGTGCGAGGCCAGCAGAAAGTCGTGGTGCTCATGCAGCAGCGTGCGGTGTAGCGCGACGAGAGCTTGCCATTGGTCGTCAGTGATAGGCGTGTTTTCGCTGGCGCCGAGGCGGGTGTCAATCTCGATGCACTTGGTCTCAACCATGACCAGGCCAACGTATATGCCTTTGACTTCGTTGACCAGCTGTGTCAGGGAGATGGGCCGTGTCTTCGGCTGCAGCTCGACCTCGCTGTATTGCCAGCAGGTCTCGTGTTCGGCGGAGCCTACTGCGGGAGAAACAGCGCTGGTGGTGCATCCATCTCGTCCGTGTCCCAGATCTCGGCTGCTTGCCAGCCCAGCAGCATGCCCGTGTTGATCGCCAGTTGGAGCGTGACCATCTGGTCGGTTTCGATGCGGAGGAAGAGGAGGGCATACAGTATGACCGAGCCCAGCACGGTTGTGATTCTGAGTTGTCAGTATCGAGGAGCGAACTTTGAGTTTTCCTTGTTCCCTTTTCTTTTCCTTTTTTTCTCTTTCTTTTTCTTTTTCTTTCTTTCTTTCTCTTTCTTCCTTCCTCTTCTTTTTTCGATCTTTCTCCTTTCTTCATTCTTAATCCTTCTCCTTTCCGCATTTTACTCACCGCCGACTGGGATCCTCGCACAGTATCAACACAAGGCTCGACAGCACCCAGATCACCCCGCTTCTGCCATGATCAGCGCTCTTCTGTTTTTTTGCTGGTCTTTAACGCACATTGCACCCAGCTGTGCCGCCCATGTCGTCGAGGCCTCGTGGACCGCTGTCTGGATCCCCACAGCTGTCCATTGCACATATGTGGCGACCACCCGAATGGTGCATTGGGACAGTATCGTCATGCCGCTCAAGGTCGCAAGCATCCGGTGGTGATGGAGGGAGAGAGTGCATGGATGGCTGGAGATCCGCGTTAAATTGTTGAACGAGCGGCTCGGGCCCAAGGCACAACGGACCCTTGGCCAGAAAAACAAGGCGACGCCTGTGATTGGGTTGCGCCGGAGTAGTGCTTACGGACCGTTCGCCTTGTTTTCGGGAGGGTAGATGGAGTAAAATATTACTTCACCTCATTGACTGACCTCCTGCCTGCAAGAACATACTACAAATATGCGATCATGCGATATGGAACCGCTTCAAACCCAAGAAAGCGTCGAGACGATGGGGCCCATGCAGAATCGCGGGAAAAGCGACTGCTCGTCTTGGGATGTTGGTTGGCGTCTTCCTACATCGCCGCCTATCCACTGGAGACATGGCTGAGGACTGCGGAAGAAAGTCTGGAGGAGAAGTTATCGCTGGGAGGGGTGAGTGCTAGACAAGAGCGGAGAGAGAAAGAAGGAGAGAAAAGAGCAGGAAAGAGACTGACCTTCAGCAACTCTACCGCCTCGCCTACCACCATATCCATCTCGACACATGGAAGCCCACTGACGACCAAGTGCTGGTCGTGACGGTGATCATGATCGCATTGTACTGGCTGTTCATGGTACAGCTCTTCACAAAGGGAGGGTGGGCAGAGCTGTATCTGAAATGGGTCGTCCTCGCGGGCTTGTCGATGATCCTCTTGGCCGGCCCCTACATTGGAACAGTAGAGGGGTTGGTCAATATGGTCCTGCCAGCGACGCTGGACGTCTGTGTATGTGTTTGCCTGGCTCTGGATGCTTCAAGGGGCGATGTTGGAGGAGCGACGAGATGACGGAGAACTTTGTGTGCATCTATCTTTCTTGAATCGCATTTATTTCGGCAGTCTCTGTTGCGGAAGCTAGTGATTTAGCTACTCATTGGTCTCTTTATTTGGACAAGTGTGAACATACGGCGTACTCTCCTTGCCAAATTAATTCTATATGAACCTCTTCTGCTCTCGTCGCAGCCGGAATCGCCCCAGCCAAGTCGGCCAGCCAATCAGCAGCTTTTTCCAACACGGCGGAATCGTCTGCCCGATTACCCAAGCCCGTTCTTCCCCGCAGCGTTTGGCGGGCTTTAGGGCGTCCGCCCAAAACTGCTCCATAGGGGACAAAAACGATAGAAGGCACAGGACGACAGCTTGACCATTGCCCACGGACGACATCCCCTTCTCGGCGCGCTGTTTCTGGCCCCCTCCCGCGCTGGTCTGCATGCGTGCTCTTGCTTGTCGTCTTGCTTCAGCCTGCGTGCGTTGTGCTTCGGCCATTTTCCCCGCTGCCGTCCGTCTTTCAACGACGACGACCTGACGGCCTGACGACCGACCCGACAGCCTTGGGCGACAGCAAACGACTTTTCACAATCTTCCACGACCGGCCACGACCTCCCCCAACCCCATGACCCCCGACGAGATCCACCTCGTCTTTGAGGCGGGCCGGACGCAGAACCTCAGCCAGGTCGAGCGCACCAACCGCCTGATCGAGGTGCGCGTCGGCTTGCACCAGTTCTGGCTCCTAGACCCGGCCGACTTTGAGACGATCGCTGAGGCCCTTGCTGATGGCAGCCGCGACAGCGCCTGGCGCCTGGCCATTGGCGAGTCGTCCATGCTGACCCTCTTCCTCTCCATCATCGGCAGCCCCATGTTTCGGCCCGGGCTGGTGATGCACGCGCTGCGGCTGATTGGCAATTCGTGTGCCGACGAGGGTGAGCTGAGCTAGACCGCGAACGGGCAGACAGACGACCGACGGTGGTGGGGGGCCGACTGCCGACGGCAAACTGCAGAGTACTGCTGACCGCGACCGCAGACAGCAACCGGGACATTGTCGTGAGTGGCAACTTTATGCCGAAGCTGGTGCGGCAACTGGACCATGACGCGCTGCTGCCGTTTGCCATTCCGGTGCTGTTCAACATTTGCCTCGACTATGGTAGGGACCCTGTGTGTGTGTGTGTGTGTGCGTGTGTGCTCTGCGCTGACAGGTGCAGAACCGGCCCAGCGCAGCGCGGCCGAGGCTGGCATTGGGCCGGCGCTGCTGCAGATTCTGACCGGCCCGCGGTTGGCTAGCTGCCGGGCGTTCTTGTCCATGATGTGCAACGTCCTCGGCCTGCTCGTGCGGACAGGTGTGTTTGTTGTCCGGTTGTCTGTTCACTCCTCTTGTCCCCTCTGCTCACACCATAGACGGCCCGTCGCTACTCCCGCTCGACACGCCGGCGCGCCTCCTCCGGCTGGCGACGTCCCGCGACGTCACCGTCAACACGGAAGAGTACTACAGCATTGTGTCCGTCGTGCTCGGCCTCTTGGCGGAAGAGACGTTCCAGGGCGAGCTGGCGCGCCAGACGGCCATTGAGCCGCTGCTGGCCTCCTTTGAGGCCGCCTACAGCCGGTACAGCGATCGCGACCTCGAAGCCGCCCAGGCCGAGGAATACAGCGCCGTGCGCGGCCGCTTCCCTACCATTATCGCCGACGTCGTCGCCCACCCGGCCTTTTTCCAGTACTGCACCGTCACCTCGCCGCCCGTCCGCACGCTCGAGAACTGGCTCAACACGCCGACCGCGCCGGTCTCCCTCAAGCTGGCGGCCTGCTACGCCCTCGGCAACCTGGCCCGCTCCGACGAGCGGAGCGTGCACTTTGTGCGCAGCAGCAAGATCCACGCCGCCCTCATCGGCCTACTGGCCGCCCAGTCCACGCTCGCCGGCATCCACGACGGCAACGGCCCTGTCTCGGAAAAGGATTCGCTGCACTACGCCGTGCTCTCGTGCCTCAAGAACCTGGCCATCCCCGCGGCCAATAAGCCGCGCCTGGGCGTGCTGCTCGACCCGGCCGTCAGCCTGCTGCCGCGCCTCTGGGCCGACACCACCCAGCCGCACGTGCAGTACGCCTCCATCTCGCTCACCCGCCTGCTCGTCAACCAATGCCCGAGCAACGTGCGCTGCCTGTGCATCCCCCTCTCGACCGACCTGGCCTCGCCCGCGCACGAGCGCAGCAACCTGCACGTGCTCGCCGACATCTTCCACAACATCACCGCCGACAACGCCAAGATGGAGGCCGCCCGCGTCATTATCACCGTCTGCCGCGTCCTGCACAGCCACGGCGCTACGCCCGTGCTGTCCGATGACTGGGAGCCGCCGTCCGACCCCGCCACCGGTGTCGACCTGGGCGGCGCCGACGAGGACAATGGCAACGGCGCCGCCCTGCCGCCCGACGACTCGCCCGACGCCACATCCGATGCCATCGCTGTCGTGCCGCCGCCCCTAGCGCCCGAAGAGCCGCGGCGCGCGCGCTTCTACGCGGCCCTCCTCGACATGGCCGATGCGCTGACGTTTCTGCTGACACAGACCCAGTACCCGGTGCTGCGGTCCGAGACCATTTTCGTCTGCGCCCTCATGAGCTGCGCCTCGGACGGCGCGCGGGTGGCCATGCGGGCGCTGCAGCCTTTCGAGGCCTGCCGCATCATCGTCGAGGCCGTCTCGGGGTGCGACATGGTCGACGGACACACGCTAGGCGGACTGGCGGCGGCCCAGACGGCCGGGCCGGGGGCGGCACAGGTGTTGATGCCGGCGGCGGCGGCGGCCATTGCGGAGAGCAATATGCATGCGGACTTGCAGTACCTACAGAAGTGGGGGCCGGCGGCCGGTCTGAGCGAGGCCACCGTGCAGGCGAACGCCTCGCGGTTCCAGGAAGCCATTGCGGACTTGGCCGGCAGCACAGGGGCAGCGGCCGCCACAGCGGCTGCGGCGCGACCGCGGCCGGTCGACTCGAAGCAGGCGGCGCAAGGGCGGCGGCTGGACCGCGAGAACGGGCTAGTGCTGCTGTCGGAGATGCTCAAGCACTATGCGCAGTTTCTGCCGCCCTTTCGGCGCAGCATGTTGGAGCAGACGGTGCAGCTGGGCGCCGCGCAGCTGGCCGAGGCCAAGAACAAGACAGAGGCGTAGCTGTCGGCGTCGGTAGCTATCACGATCTTGTTCTATCACAGATACCACGGTGTCTTTAAAACTTTTTTTGGCCGCACAGCATGCTATCAGAGCCGCCGCGTGTTTGTTCATTTCTGTATCCGTCCCAGAACACGCAAGACAATACACACCAGCCGGTTTAAAACAGTCCCTGTGGATACTCCTCCCTCGTCGGCTTTTTCTTTGCCCTGCGCCGGAAAACGCAGCCGTCTGCCATCCGCGGCCCCGGGCCCCGTCTCGTTGCCTTGGTTCGTTGCCGCGCCTATTTCTTGTTCGCCTCGGCCTCGGCCGCGTCCTTGATCCGCTTCTCGCGCTTGCCCAGGTACTTCTTGTTTGACCGGGCCAGGCGCAGGGTGGTAAAGGCGCCACCCTCGAGCGGCGCTGGCAGCTCGCTCGTCTTGATCTCGGTCACGCCGGCCGGGATGGGCACGATAGGCAGGGCGCCGGCAATCTTGGTGGCGGCCGCGCCGGCTGGGATGGCCGGCTTGGCGCCCTTCTTGGGGAAGACGAGCAGGCGGGCCTTGTAAGCCTTGAGGCGGGCCACGTTGGCGGCCAGGGACTCCTCGGAGAGGTTCTGGCGGCGGTGGTCGACGGAAATGCCAATGGTGGGCGCCAGGAGGCGAGGGACGCCAGCAGCCTGTTGTCATGTCAGTTCTGTGGAATGGTAACCCAGGGCACCAAATAAAAAAGCACCCACCTTCAGCTCAGCCAGCGTAAAGCCACGGCCGGCGCGCACTTTCCGGTTGTACTTGATGGTCGGGCAGCGCACAATCGGGCGGAGACGGTCGACCGGCCGCGGGGCAATAGCGGCGGCCTTGGACTGGCGTGCCAAACGGCGGCTGTGCTTCTTGCCGGCCTGGTGGTTGGTTAGCCATGTTCAGCGCCGGACGTCACGTCTTGTCGCCTCGTCGTCGCATCCTCTCGTCGTCTTCCCCTCCCGTCTCCTCTCGTATCTCCTCTTGCTGTTTTTCTTATTCCCTTCCTCGCTCTCCGTCCGTACCTGGTCAAAGTGCACCCGCACGCGGCGCTGCCAATCCTTGCGGAAATCTGCGGTCTGTCAGTCTCGGGTCGCCGTCGGGCAGTCGGAGCAAGTTGCTGCGTCGCGGTACTGACGGTTGTTGGGGATCTGGTTGTTGTGCTTGATCGCCTGGGAGAGCGTCAGTATGTCTGCGCATCTGTATGCCGTGCACGTCGCACGCCGCGGGCCTACACACCATTGTGGAGGATTTCTGCAATCACGTTGGCAAACAAAAGGGTGGTCGTCGACGGGGTTGAGAAGAGGGCCGATTCAAGAGAAATTTCGCCAGTGCCGAAAAAATATTGTCATCCCAAAAGCAGAGCACCAAAACTGGACGCAGAGTGGGGCCAAGCACCGAATTTTGAAGGGCTTCATAACCCTTGTGGGGCTCATAGTCTAGCGTACCCCATATTCGTATACGTACATGTTCGATTTCCGACCAGCCAGTTGCATATCCTCTAACCAAACGCCTAAATGCATGTACGCCGTTCCTGTCTGTTTCTTGTTTCCTGTTTCCTGTTCCCGGTTTCCTGTTTCCTGTTTCCTGTTTGTTCCTTTCTTGGTTTTCCTCACCGCAAGTCATCCACATACCCCAGATTGTCTCGGTTGGGATCACACACGCGCGCAAACTCAAGCAGCAGCCGCCACACGTACAGTAGCATGTCCTCGCGCCGCAGCACCTGCGCAGCCCAGCCCTGGCCTGCCGCCGCCAGCAGCCGCGCCGCCGCATCGCCGCGCGGTGTCAGGAAAAAGTCGACGACGGCGTGCAGGTCCTGCAGCGTGTTGTCCAGTGGCGCGTAGTGCAGCCAAGGCCGCAGCCGGTCGTCGTGCCACTCGGCGTACACGGTCGCCTTGAGCGGCAGGCTGGTCGACAGCAGCAGGCCACGGAAGCGCGCACTGAAACTGTTGCCATCGACATCGGGCAGCAGCTTGCTATTGTACTGGTCGTGCATCGGCATGCCGGGCGCGGTGTGGGCGTACGGCGCCACGTAGTCGCATGCCTCCCGTGGAAAGCACAGCAGGTCCGTGAAGCCCACGTCGGCCGCCGTCTGCAGCCGCACGCCGATTGTGCCGTCGCGCCGGGCGGCGTAGTCATAGGCGGCTGTTGGGGCCATTTCAAACGTCTGCGCGCGACGGCCCGTCTTCTCGAGTGCGGCCACGGTCGTGCCGTTGAGCATCTCGACGAGGCGGTGGCGCTGAAAGTGTGTCCAGTTGTCGCGCTTGTTGCGGCCGCCCGACGCGGCGCCGCGCCAGACGACCGCGGCCGTCGCATTCTTGTGCAGCCAGGATGGGCCGCGGTCGGCGCCGCCCGAGTAGAACGGGTCGTCGGTCAGGTACATGGCGCCCGGGATCAAAATCTCGTTGTTGCCCGTCAACTTGCAGCCGCCAAAGAGCGGGACCAGCTCGGCGGTCGTCGAGACCGACAGCGGTTCGACAAAGGTGCCGTGCAGGGCGCGCAGGTGCGGCTGCACACAGTAGTCGGCCGCGGCCGACGCGTTGCGCACGTAGCCCTCGGTCGCATAGGCCGGCCGCCAGTTGTACGGCAACACGGGGGGGCGCGAAAAGTCTGTCATCGCCGGCACGTCGCGACCGGCGCTGCTGGGCGCGCAGGCCTGCCGGGCCAGGTCCCAGTACAGCGGCTCATATGCCGTCACCCAGGCGGGCTCGTAGGCCGACTCGGCCGTACGGTTGGGGCCGGCGCGCGCATCGACATCGGCCAGGCCGCTGTAGGTCTGCTTCGTCTCCGCAATGGGCGTCAGGCGGCGCCGCCGCTCCTCCTCGGCCACGTAGCCCGTGACGATGTGCCACGGCACCAGCAGGCGCGGCTCGTCCATGTAGTTGATAGGCATGTCGACGTCGGGCAGGTAAGGGGCGGCCTCAGCCACGAGCGCGGTCCAGAGGTCGAGCCAGTGGACGAGGCCGGTGGTGTCGCCGACCGCTGTGGCGACGCCGTCGCGCACCCGCACGACGTGGTGCCAGGCGGCGGCCCGTGTGGCCGTGGTGTTGGCGTCGAGGGCCCAAAAGGGGCGCAGGTCGTGGTAGATGCGGTCGAAAAAGGACTCGACGACGACAGCGTCGTGTTCGGTCGCATAGGCCATCCATTGGTCGAAGCCGGGCGGCGGGTGGCGGCCGCGGCGGACGCGATACTGGGCCGCGGCTGCCGGGACCGTGGCGGCGCGCTGCTGCGGTTGCAGGACGGCGTCCTGGGCCCGGCGGGCCTCGGCGATGAGGCGGTCAATGGGGTGGTAGTCGGCCTTGCTGATGTTGGCGAGCGCGCGGTCGTAGGCGCGGGCGGCGTCCTGTAGCTCGCGCTCGGTCGGCGTGAGCGGCCGCAGCGGCGACAGGCCGGCGAGGGGCGCGAGGAGGCCGAGGCCGGGCCGGGGCAGCTTGGCGGTCATCTGCTGCAGGGAGTCGCTCGGGTAGCGATAGAGGCCGTAGCAGAGCACGACGAGCGTGATGCAGGCGGCGGCAAAGACGAAGCGCGCCATGGACGAGACAGACCGCGGCGGGTGGCCGTGGCCGACGCCCAGAGGGTCAAAGGCCATGCGAGGTGGTGTGCGTTGGAACAAGGCAAACTGGATGGAGACCCAGCTAGGGCCATGAGCTCAAGGAAGCGGATGAGAGGACTCGAAAAGAAACAACAGCGACAGACAGCAGACGAGACACAACAGTCAAAGGAAAGACGCGGAAGGGCGGTATTATCAGCCACATCGGCCAGTCTAGACACGAAGGAACGGCCAATTTCCAAGTGATGACGACGTGCTAATACAGAGTATGACGCAGCGTGCAGAGCCGTAAAGTACAGCAAGTAGCGTTGTCTGCCGCTGCAAGGAGTCAGGGGAATGTACTTCGTTTTCAGCTTACTAGTCCGAAAGAGGCACCTTGTTCCAACTGTACTGTGTGTGTACTGTACTCGTGCGAGGGCTTTGGGGGGACAGCGCGAGAGAACCTCCCACTCGATGCGCCAACTGCCCCGAGCAAAGCTTCACTTACAAGATGTCCTCCATAGCTCCTTTCCCTGCCGCGTCAGATCAGCCTACTCGAAACAGCCGAGCTTGGCACTGACCGTGCGGCACTTGGGGGCACTTGTCCGTTTCCGGGACGCTCCTACGCGGCACTGTGGCTTGGACACCAGCCACGGGTACCCTGCTGCCACCTGCTGGCACCTGTCGCCTGCAGCCAATTGCAGGCCTGTTGTACCGTGTTAGCGTGGAGGAGGGGGGAAGTAAAAAAAGTTCCCAACTCTCCTGACCTCGACGACTTGCGTCGAATGCCGTCCGCGTCCAAGAGCCCGCCTCCCGCCATGACGCCTCCTCCCCGCAGTGTCGCCGACGCCACCCGCTTCACCTCGACCATGCCGCACGCCACCCACCGCGCCGGGCCCGGGTCGTCAGCCAATCCGACAGCGTCGCGCTTTCAGTCGCCTGGCGCCGCCGCAGCAACCGGCAGCAGCGGCGGCCCCGGAGGATCACCGGCGGCATCCCCAGCCGAGACGCCCGCACAAAAGGTCGCCCGGCTGCGGGCGGCCCACCTGGCAGCCAAGAACGCAAAGGTCTCGGGCCTGGACCGGCTCGTCGACGCGGCCCGCGGCCTCTTTGACTCGGCGCACCGCGTGACAATTATCGGTCTGATTGGGTTCACGGGTAGGTAGCAGAGGGCCGAGTACCCGACACACACACATACACAAACACTAAACAACCACAGCCGTCGCTGGCGTCGTGACCGCCTACACCACCATCGACATGCTCCGCTTCAACCGCCGCCGCAAGGCTGAGTTTATTGCTGCCCAGAAACAAATGGAGGCCGACGGTCTGGCCGCCGCCCGTCTCGCCTTTATGCGCGGCGACGCCACGCCCGAGCAGGAGGCCATGGTCGACGAGGCCGCCGCCGCCGGTGCCCCCGCGCCCCGCGCCGGCGACGGCTTCTTTTCGATCCCGAGCCTGCTGGGCGCACCGAAACCGCTGGCGGCCGAGACCGAGACAGCGACCGGTGCGACCGGTGCGAACAACGGCGTGGCGGCAGCAGCCTCGGCGTCGTGGGCCCGCCAGATGCTGGCGCGCGAGGAACAGGGCGAAGCGCCTGGCTCGTCGCAGAGCCGGCTCGGCTACGAGAGCCTGTCGGACGAGGACGAAGAGGGGGTGCGCGAGAGCGACGTGGTGCGCGCCATTGAGGAACACCGGGCCTACCTCGCGGCCAAGGCCCAGGCCGCCGCCAGCCGCAGCCCCGATGCGGCCGCGCCGTCCAAGAGCTGGTGGAAATTTTGGTAAACCATCGCAAACCACCTTTCTGTACAATAATGTCGCACACGATCTGCATACTCTGGCGTCTGGGTGTTGAATCTACTGGCCCCAAAGGCGGCCGCCTCTCCTCTGCACGCTGACACTCTGTATTCGCTGTCGAGCTCGCTGGTGCCGCTGAATCGCACAAATATAACAACTAAGATATATTCCGACTCCTGCTTCCCTCCCATCAATGTCCGTAAAGAGTGTATGCTTGGCCCATGCCCATCCGAAACCCCCATTCCCATGCTGTAAGGACCGACGCCGTAATACTAAATGAAAGGCTAACTATAACTAGTGAAAAATAAAACGCGATTCCCAACGCCACGCCATCGTCGTAGCGACCGACTTCCTGCCGGTTCCGTGTTCCCAGTAAAGAGTGATTATATGCTCATCAAGGCCGGCGGCAAGAGCATCGCCGTCTCTGTCGTTTCGGGAGAGACGGCCTCGCCCATAGCCCAGGCCTCCTGCTGCAGCCGCCGCATAAACTTTTTCTTCCACCGCAGCTGTTGCTGCCTCCAATACTCCATTCGGCAGGCGGCCGGAAGAGCCGCCATGGTCGCGGGCCCGTCCACCAGGTACTGCCGATCGCCCTAGGACAGGATAATGTGGTTGAAGTGGCCGGGCACGCGGTTGCGGCACTTTTCGCAGTCGTTGCGGTACCCCACGCTAAACGACTTCTTCATCCCCGGCTGCTGCGTCCACGCCACCAGCGTGTGCCGGCTGCGCGAGTGGCCCTTTTTCGGCGACGACAGCACCACCGTATCGCCCTCCAGCAGCGCCGCGTCCGCCACGACCTGGGCCAGCGCGCTGCCCGCCGTCATGGCCGCCGCCGACGACGGGCGCACCGGCGTAGACAGGGTGTTCGTGTCGTGCCCGCATCCGTCCTCGAAGCCGTCGCTGTGGTACGCCATCGCGTCCGCTTCCGCGCCCGACTCGCTGATCGGTGACGGCAGCGACCGGTTCTGCACCATGCTCCAGTCACCCAGCGGGCCGTGGCTCAGCAACCGCGGCACCGACGACATGTCGTTAGCCGGGCCGTTCTCGAGCACCGGGTGCCGCAGCGACGAGCCCGGTGCGCTGTGGCTCCAGCTGCTGCCCCGGACCTGAGCCGCAAAGTTGGGCTGCAGCGGCGTCGGCACGCGTCGGGCAATCGTCGGCAGCGCTGCCTCGGCCTGCATCGCATCCGGCTGCAGTGGTCCAGGGGCCAGGTGGAGGCCCAGGCCATCGTTGCCGTGCAGCGGGTGCTCCGGCTCGTCCATGGCCATGTCCATGTCCATGTCGCAGCTGCCGGCCACTAGCTGGGGCGGCTGTTGGGGCCGCACGCCAAAGGGCGACAGGTCCTCGGCAAAAGAGCTCGGCGGCGTGATGGCGCTCGGCTGCACAGGCGGTGTCGTCTCCGTCGACAGGGCCCATTTCCGGGCTGCCGCGGGAGACGTCCGCAGGGGCAATGTGTGCAGGCGTTTCTGGCAAGTCAGCATTGGTCGATAGGGTCACGAGGAGTAGTCCACGCACGTTTCTGTGCTCATTGAACCCAATGGCCGTCCCGTTAGCCAAGTCCGCAGCCATCTCCTCCTCGTGGTAGCGCTTAAGCACGCCACGAGGATATTGCGGCAGGGGGTTCTGGTGGGCAAACATGATGCGGAAGGCCGGCCGGGCGGTGGGAGTGGAAAGAAGAGCAGGCGTGGTGCAAGTAAAGCGAATCGAAAAAGAGAAGAGCCGTGATCGGTGACAATGCGTACAACAGCGAACAAGAGTGACGAACGATACGAGATACAAAGACACGAGGCTATGACGAGACACGAAGAAAAGGGCAAGGCGACAAGCACTGACAAAAACCGGGGGGGGGTGAATGGAAATGGAGTTTGGGTTGCAAGAAAGACGGGAGCGAAGAAATGCAAGGCAGCGAAGAGAGGCTGTTCAGTGCTGTCCAGGGCTGTCCATCTAGCACTCGCTCGGCCCACAATGACAGAGGCGTAGGCAGGAAAGAGGGGGGAAAAAGGCGAGGTCGGGCGGGGGTATAGTAGGCGCTGTGGATGGCCAGTTTTGGGTTCAAGTGGGGCGTTGTGGCGCTGGCTGGAAGCAACTGTTCAGCTGCAGTTCGCCCAGCGACCGCCGCATTGCTGGATGGCAATAGGCATGGTCTGCGACAGATTTTGTTGCGGTCTTGTTCTCGTTGTCTTCTCCCTCCCCCGCTGCCCGTTCCAGCTCCGTTTCAGGACTGCCACAGGAAATAGAGGCGGTCTGACGCAGATGCTGTTTACGGAGTCGACGTCGGACTTGCCGTTGCGCTTTTTTGCTCCGAATGCCCCAGCCGACGAGTCTCCTTTTTCAAACGGACTGCCGTTTGCTAGAATGGACTGTCGTCCATTGGCCTATCGGAATCGGCGGCCGGAAGATGCGGTCACCACCGCTGTCCATTGGCCTATCGCCGGGCCACGAGGCCTCTAGTCTTACGATCTGCACACTCTTTAACTCACCGTGTCTGACACAGTGTACCGCACGGTCTCGTGCCAGCCGCCAAAGGCGGTGAGGCCCCCGCGCCCTTGACAGCCAAGACGCTAGAGAAAATCGAGACCAGAAAAAAGTCAAATCGCCAAATGGTCGAAAACTAGAAAACTAAAAAAAAAAAGAGGGGCTTCGTTGGGTCATCGATTGCCTCTTTGGCTGCTCTTTGACGCAGACGGAGGAGACTGACCTCCTCAATCCTCTGCTGTCTCCCCGGTCTAAGCCCACCGTGTGATCTGCCGCCAGTTTTCTCTGCTGTTCTCGTCTGCTCTCGCTTTCTGCCAAGTGTTCCGCCAGGACTTTCTGACTCATCTTGGCGCACTGGCATCGCTTGCAAAACGCCTCCGTTTCCTTTCTCGTTTTTTCCTTCTTCATCCCACCCGGTCCTCGTCTCGTCCTGTCTCCCTCTCTTCCCGTGTCCGCCCCGTTACGACCGCCAAGATGCCTGGACGTGAAGTTTCCCTTGTTGCCGACAACCTGCGGGGTGAGTTGCCCGTTCTGCGGCATCTCGTCCTTTGTTGCTTCGTCGTTTTCTCGTTTCTGTCAATGTTGCCTTCTTGTCCCGTCTACCCGCTCCTGCTGACCTTTTCCCCCAGTCCTCGGCCAGGACCCTCTCATCCCGCCCGACTTGCTCATCTCCGAGATCCCCATTACCGCGTCCGCCCTCGAGACTGTCGTCAAGGGCCGCCGCGATGCCGTCAATATCATCATGGGCCGCAACGACCGCCTGCTAGCCATTGTCGGGCCTTGCTCCATTCACGACCCCGCCGCGGCCATGGAGTACGCCGGCCGCCTGCGCGAGCTCGCCAAGAAGCTCGAACAGGACCTCGTCATCGTCATGCGCGCCTACCTCGAGAAGCCGCGCACCACCGTCGGCTGGAAGGGCCTGATCAACGACCCCGACATTGACTCGACCTTTCGCATCAACAAGGGCCTGCGTGTCTCCCGCCAGCTCTTTTGCGATCTGACTGGCGCCGGCGGCATGCCCATTGCCAGCGAGATGCTCGACACCATCTCGCCCCAGTTCCTCGCCGACTTCATCTCTGTCGGTGCCATTGGCGCTCGCACCACCGAGAGTCAGCTGCACCGCGAGCTCGCCTCGGGCCTGTCATTCCCCGTCGGCTTCAAGAACGGCACCGACGGCAACCTCGGCGTCGCCATTGACGCCATTGGCGCCGCCGCCGCCCGCCACCACTTTATGGGCGTCACCAAGCAGGGCCTCGCCGCCATCACCCGCACCTCGGGCAACGAACACGGCTTTGTCATTCTGCGCGGCGGCACTCACGGACCCAACTACGCCAAGGAGTACATCCAGGCCGCCAAGGAGACGCTTATGAAAAAGGGACAGAAGCTGGCCATAATGGTTGACTGCTCGCATGGTGCGTCCTCATCTTTGCTCATGCCCTCGTCTACCCTCCATGTCTTTTCTTACTAACCGCCCTCCAGGCAACTCCAGCAAGGACCACCGCAACCAGCCTAAGGTGGCCAAGTGCGTCGGCGACCAGGTCCGCGAGGGCGAAAAGGCCATTATCGGCGTCATGATCGAGTCCAACATCAACGAGGGCAACCAGAAGGTCCCGGCCGAGGGCGCCTGCGGCCTCAAGCGCGGCGTCAGCATCACCGACGCCTGCATCAACTGGGACGACACCGTCCTCGTCCTCGAGGACCTCGCAGCTGCCGTCCGCGAGCGGCGAAAGGTCCTGTTCGGCTCCAAGATGGGGCCCCAGGCCGACCCCAAGACGACCCTGCTGGAGGAGGAATAGGGACCGGAAGCATGGAGACACAATCTCAATCGGAGGGTGTTTATGGCGTTTTGATTCATTCAAAAAGCATCGCTATAGCCGCAACAGGCCAGCCAAACTACGTTTGTTCTTTTTATCCCTGTAGAGGGTCCTACTGGAGCCAGCACACTGCCAATTCCCTGTAAGCGTACTCTGTACATGCAGCCGTTCAGCCGCTCTCTGGAGCTATTCCGTCCCGCTGCCGGCCAGCGGCGCATACTGTCCTCGCGGCTCGGCCGTCGTCGGCGAAAAGGGATTCCGCAGCCCCGGACTGCCAGCACGGCCACTGCCCGCGCCCGCATGGCCGCCCGTGCCGCCGTGGAACAGGCTCGTCAGGCGGTCCCATAGGCTAGGCGCGCCTGTGCTGCCGCGGCCGCCGCTGCCACCCAACAGCGGCTCCTGAGCGGCCTTGGCGGCGCGCACTTCCAGGATGCGCCGCACGCCCGCCCAGCCGAGCAGGCCGCCGGTCCCGAGAATAAAGCCCCAGACAATGATCAGATCCTTGCGGCTATCGCGCTGGAAGCACATGGTCACCACATCCTTTTCCTCGGCACCGCGGCAGATAGGCAAGCCAGCGCTAAGGCAGTAGGCACGGTTGCAGCGACTGCAAGAGGCAGTGCTGGCGCGGCGGTGGAGAGTCGTGTCCGAGGAGGCGTCCGAGGCGGCGTCCGAGGTAGTCATACCAGAGGTGTCGCTGTCGGGAGCGTCGTCGTAGAGACCGTAGGCGTCCAACACGTCTATCGCCACCTCGGCCCGGTCGGCCGCCCAGCCCGCCATCCCATCTACCAACGGCCAGCGCCGGAAGACGGCGGTCCCACCGGTCCCATCCGATGGTGTCTGCTCGTGCGGCGGGTTCAGCGGGATGATCGTACTGTTGGTGAAGCAGGAACACTTGCAAAAGGAGGGTGCGGCTGTCGGTCAGTCTGGCGTCTGCGAAGGGGGTGGATCTGGGCCAGAGGGCTCACAAAAGGCCGATGCAAGTGTCAGCAGCGCGCTCAGCACGGCTACGGTCGACTGTATTCGTGCCATGGTGTGGTTGTGGTATAATAGAGAGTCGCCCAGCGATCGCCCGGCCATCGACTCGGCGCCCAGCCACACTTCCTCTCGTATCCACCAGCCACGGGGTGGCTCGTCTACGCTAGTCCGAATCCAGCATTCTCACGGCATCGATTTTTTGGCCCTTTTCCTACCACCACAACACCTCGCTTGCATTGTACCCCTTGCGCCCCACGACACGTCTCACCATGCGCCGAATATCAAGATTACACAAGGCCGTCGGCTTGTCCACCGTCAGCGAGGCGATACGACCCGTGCGGACGGCCTCAGTGTGCCGCCTGCCTGCGACAACGGCTACATCGAGACTCGCCTTTAGCACGGCCTCGGCACTGCGCACGTCGACGCCCGCACTGGTCGTCCCCGGCGCCGTCGAGACTGCACCCCGGCCCGGAAGCGTCATTGATGCCGCCTACACGCCCGCCGAGTCCGGCGACGGGCTCGAGCAGGTCGGCGGCCTCGACGGCTGGTGGGACGAAGACGCTCATTGGAACGCGGCAGCGCTCGAGTTCCGCGGCTTTGGGCCGGCCACGCGCGTGACAGACCCCGCCACACTCGAGGTACTGGCGCGGCAAGCCGTCCTCGAGGCTGTGGCCGTCCAGCAAAGCGGCCTGCAGGGCGAAGCGGGCACCGTCGGCCTGACGGCGGCGTGGCGGCGCGGCGGCGCGGCGGCACGGATGCTGGCCCTGGGCCTGGACGTGGACACGGTGGCAGCGGATGGACAGGTGACGTCGCTGCGGGGCGACGTGGCGGGCGTGGTGAGTGGTCTGCGGGGAGACGACGCGGAGGCGGCATCCGACGCAGACGCAGACGTTCTGCCAGCCGCGGACGAGGCCCGCGCGCTGGTCGAGCAGTGGGACGTGCGGTGGAAGGCAATTTCACTAGCAGATCCGGCGCTCAAGTTTGCGGTGCGTTCTTCCTCTCCTCCTTCTCCCTAGTCATTCTAACAAACAGGTTGCCAAACGCATTCTCCAGCTCACAGGCCACATGCTGCCCGATGCACAGCTCGCCACGGCCGACACGGTCGCCGGCCTCCTCGCCGTGCTCGTCACGCCGCCCAAGCCCAAGAAGCTGGCCGAGGCGCTGCAGGCCGACGGCACGCTCGCGGCGTTGCCCAACGTAGCCGTGTTTGGACGGCGCGTGACACCAATTGACAAGCACAAGATGGTCGGCCGGTGGAAGGTCATTGTGGAGGAGCTCGAGAAGCGCGACCTGCCGGTGACCGGCACGGGACAGCACGACAAGTCGGTCGAGCGCAAGTGGGTGTACCGGTAAAGTCTGGCGGCAAATGGTTCGACGTATAAACAACATGTAGCAGCCACTCCGTTCTACACATACAGACACAACAACTCTGTTCAACGCCATGCTATTCCTATATCGTACAGCCACCAGCAAGACAGGTATCCAAATCGCCCACTTCCCCCCTATCCCAGAACGCCGGCGCCGCTCGTTGCTGCCGGCGTCGGCCACACGTGCCTCGTTGGGCTCACTTACGCGCCGCCTTGGCCCCCAGTTCCACCACGCTGTAGTACGCCGCGCCCGCCAGCGCCACCAGCATGCCCATGCCGTTGGCCAGGCCGACCTTGACGCCAAAGAGGGCGATGCCGAGCAGCACGGTCAGGCACTGCTTCACGTTGCCGCACACGGTCATGGTCAGCGCGCCCGTCTTGCGGTTCGTGCTAAACGAGGCCAGGTTGAGCATAAAGGCCAGCGCGCCGTTGCCGGCCAGGGCCAGCAGCATGTGCGGGTTGATGGGCACAGACGTGTAGCCTTCGGTCAGCTGGCTAATCTCGCCCGACAGGACGGCGCACAGCAGCGCCTGGCCGCAGGCGAGCGGCGACATGCGCAGCAGCGACTCGAGCGGCGAGAGCGCGAGCGGACCGGTCATGATGCGGTTGGTGGCCACCGTCTTGATCGAGGCGAGCACGACGCCGAGCAGGGTCAGGACGAAGCCGGTGGTGGTAAAGTAGTAGTCGCCGTACGTGGCGAGGCCGACGCCGAGCACGACGGGCACGAGCGACAGGTAGGTGCGCGTGCCGTAGGTGCGGTTGTAGCGCAGGCGGTAGATGAGCACGGTGAAGACGGGGCAGGTTGAGCGCATGATCTGGTGAAAGGGAATGGAGACGAGCGCGAGCGACACGTTGCTAACGGCAATGTTGACGGTAAAGAGGACGCTAAAGGCGAGCAGGACCGTCTGCTGCGGCCGCGAGAGGTCGGTCCACGGCACGTGGCCACGCCAGCGCAAGGCCCAGCAACCGATGGAGGCGGCGCCGGCGTGGATCGCGGTCAGCAGCCAGGGGTAGGCAAAGCGGCCGAGGATGCCCTTGTTGTAGAGCGTCAGGGCGACGTTGCAGGCAAAGTAGCCGGCCAGATACGCCCACTTGCTAGTCGACGACGTCTCGTACTCGATCGCGTCCAGCGTGGGCGTCTTCTCGTCCGTCGCCGGGGCGAGCAGCAGCGTGTCCCGCGGCGCAGCGTCGTCGCTCTCGTCGGGGCGCTGGGCCTCGACATCGGTGGGCACGGCCATGACGGGGGGGAATGGCGAATCGGGGCGCTGGACGGATCGAGGTCGAGATAGAGATGCGAGAAATCAGAAAAGGAGATAATATGGGGAAAATGGCGCACGGCGCAGATGGTGCAGATGGCGGTCGGTGGCGGTCGATGGCGGTCGATGGCGATCAAAAAGAGAGCGCTGACTGTCAAAAGAGGGCCAAGAATTCAGAAGAAGAAAAAGACTGAAATAAAGCCGTCCAACAGAGGAAATGAGGCGAGGGCGACAAGGACGCCAACCGAAGCCGCCACAAGCAATGTTGGCAGGACCTGCCAAGCAAGGGACGCGCCAAAGGCCCTACCAAAAGGGAATCGCAATCGCGGGCGGGGTCGGCGTGTCCTCTATCGCGTCGTGCCAGTCAGTAGTAGTACGCCGGCACGGTTCGCTGGTGTCCAAGAAAAAGCAAAGCTGGGGAGATGCATTCCTCTGTCCCTACCAAGGCTGCGCTAAATGGATTGCCGGCTACGGCGCCCCTTGACGCAGATACGGCGCCTCCCTTTAGCAGAACAGATGCCAGCCATACGCTATCGGAGAGAAGAAACCGGGAAAAAGAGTGAAAAAAAAGCGTCCGCCAAGGCTGCGCTACTGCCAGTTTCAGCCACCTGACGCACTTAAGCGATGCTCTTGTACCTCACCTGTAGCGCTTGCGGAAATAGGGCGGAAAACACGCCGTGCTCTGATGAAAATGACACAAAATAGCCAAAAAAGAACCCTAGAAAGAAACCCCCAACACCATGTCCCCATGCATTCCCATCCCCAATACGAGAAATGAACCCCGTAGCCAAATACGAGAATGACTGCATATAGTGGTGCCACCGGCCGTCAGCCGTCAGCCGTTAGCCGTCCCATGGCACTGGCGTCTTCCCTGTCCACCTTGACGGCCGTGGCCAAGACCGTGGAGATTGTTTCCGTCGCTCACGACATCGCAGTCTAGCCGGTTGTGTTCCGTGACGCACCCGTGTTGGCCGCCGCACGCGTAGCGACAGCCGCCACTGCTTTCGGCGTCTCAGTCGCCTTGATCAGCACCTCGTTTGCCTTGTCGAGCGGCTTCTCCTTTGTGCCCGCCTTGGCGTCTGTCCCCTCTGTTGCTTTTGTGTCTTCCTTTTTCGCGTCGTCCTTCTTGGACTCCTCCTTCTTGGGCTCCTCCTTCTTGGGCTCCTCCTTCTTGGGTTCCTCCTTCTTGGGCTCCTCCTTCTTAGACTCTTCTATCTTCGCCTCCACGTACGACACGGTCGCTTGCCTATTCCAGTCCCGCCACCAGGCGCTGACCTCGTCCGCCAGGTTGGCCGAGAACGTCGCATTGTCCCACTCAGGCAGTCGCTCCTGTGCACGGTCCAACCAAGGCGTCATCCAGCTGTCCCGCACATTCTTGGTGCCCGCAAAGTGCACCATCATGTCCCCACGCATGACCTTCCACGCCTGCACCTTGCCGCCGCGGCCGTCGTTAAAGACTGCCGTCGTGCCATTGTCAAACATGTCCTGCGTCATGTTCTTGCCAAACAGCCAGGTGCCATCGTTGTAAAAGGCATTGTTGACCGGCAGCGAGTTGAACCAGCGCATTGGCACCTCGGCCCAGTGGTTGCGCGACCCAAACTTTTCCCGGGCCAGTGGCGACTCGACGTGCTTGAGGAGAAACTGAAAGGCACTCTGGTCCCGGAAGCGGTCGTGCGTCGTCCGCTCCTGCTCGTAGATGGGATAGGCCAGCACGGCCGACAGAAAGGACGCCGTCCAACGGTGCACACGCAGAGCAAAGGCGCCCGAGTTGAGGCCGTCCCAGTTGGCCGCAATCACGACGTGCACGTCGTTGAGCAGGCTGCTCGAGTTGGGCGGCAAAAACGTCTCGAGGGGGGTCGACGGGTTGAGGATGACCGTGTCGCCATCAAACCAGCTGTCGGTGTTAGTGTTGCACCGAGCAGGACGGGATGTGAAGCGTGGCACTCACAACAACCACTGCAGCCGCTCCGCCTCGGGCTTGAGCAGCTCGGCAATCATAATGGCCAGCAGGTAGGCCGGCTTCGTGTAGGCGCCCGACCCGCGGCGGAAGTGATCGTGGTCCGTCAGGCTGTCGACGACTTCGGTGTCGGCAATGTAGTGGAGGTAGCCATGCAAGTCGTTTTGCACCTTGTGCGATTCAAAGGCCCGGTAGACGGCCGGAATGTCGAGCGCGTTGACGGCCACGCCGACCTTAGCCACGCGCGACTTAGGCCGCGTAGAGACCGACGTGAGCGGCGGCCTCAGGAAGCCGACGGACGGGGCGCCCTCGAGCCCGGAGCCGTCGGACGTACCGCCAAAGGGCAAGACGCCACAGGACGAAAAGCTGCTTCGGTCGAGGTAGTTGAGGCAGAGGTAGAGCAGGCAGACGGTCGTGACGGCCGCCAGCAGGCGCGTCGGCCGCTGAAACTGTTGGATCAACATGGCGGTGGTGCAGAAGCGACAGAAACAGAGCGAAAGGCGACGTCCATGGACAGGTGTGATCCCAAGTTCAGCTGGCCGGCAGCGAATCGAAGGCCAGGGGACGGGCCAAAAATATACCGGGACAACGTGGAGGTAGCGAGCGGTACAAGGACAGGTACAAGTGGAGGGCTAATAGCGCGTCAGCAGCGCATAGCAGAGCCGGGCAGCGAATAGGGGGCGGCCAACGCTCCGTTTTGCCTTTTGGCTTTGTGCTTTTTGCCCCCTGGCTGCAGGGTTGTCACCAGAAAGGCTTAGCGGATCGCGGAGGCTCACTTGGCACGCCAAGCCGCGCGTTCAGGGGAGCAGAGGACGAGCAGACAAGATGACGCCGAGACGGCGAGACGGCGAGACGGCGAGGTATGCAGACGTAAATGAGATAAGACAAGTCGGAGGACGAAAGGGAAAAGACGAAAGAAGAAAATACGAGAACAGGCAGGTTGCAGCAAAAAAAACATAAGCACGCCAACGGAGGAAGGCACGATGGCCAATCGATGGACTGCTCCTGCTGCGCCTACACAGTTGCATAAGCCAGTTTGATGGACGAATAATCGTCCAACAGGCGTCCAACAGACGCCCATGTGGCGGCGGAGGCATGTCAATCCGGGAGGCGTCTATCAAAGTCCGCGAGGGGCCGGAAAAACAAATACAAGGCACAAGAATCTAATACGGTCCCGCCGCGTGTGCGTGTAATTGCGACCTGCGACATAATTGTAAAGCGTGTCGAAAAAGCAAGACAAGGAAAAGACAAAGCAAAAGATGTATCAAAATGAACGAGGTCAAGATATGTTGAAAGACGAAAACGGAACCTTTGTCGATGATCGATCAAAAAAAGAAATTAGGGGCACAGTCCGTTAGAGGAAGGGGGACACCGGCGAGACTTAAGAAGCATGCGCAAAAAGAACACAAGAGGGTTGCCGAGTAGACCACGTCATGTAGAACAAGAGAGACACTTCTGGATGGAAAAAGCAAAAATGAAGTAAGCACAGACAAGGTGCTCGCGGTAACCGCCAAAAAAATCGACCCCCCTGGGACTCGAACCCAGAATCTTTGCCAGCTTTATTCGATAGAACCGGAAAGCAACGCCTTACCATTAGGCCAAGGGGCCATTTGTGAGAGAGTGTACGAGTAACAGCAAACAAGTAGGCTCTCACGTGAGGCACCTCATTTCCACCGTCTTGCGATGCGCAATTCCTCGCTGCACAGCCCCAATATATGATGTGTATGTCTACGAGTGAGCATACGATCACAACAGCAATACTTGTAGTAACAACACGCCAACAATTTGCGAGGCCAACGCGTCTTGACTCAGCATGCTTAGTCCAGACACGCGCAGTTATTCAGCTGTCCAAACTTGCGACTGCTCCCCATCTATCGGCGCACGATTCACCGATCTGTCGGGGCGGTGAGCTGTGCCCGCGAGCTACGGACGAAGGACCACCTCTTCTTCCTAGTCAATTTACCGCTTTTATGCGGACAGAACCGGACCGCTTCGCAATTTAAGCAACGAGCGTCGAGCGGCTCCACTCCAACACCATTAAGTCCGACCGTTCCGGCGGCCAGGAACAACGCATTCTTCCCCACAACTGCAACGACAGCGACCAAAATACCACCAAAGAAAGGAGACGCGATCGCGTGGATGCCGGTGCTGTGCTAACGGGATCGGATCGTTGCCTTTTTTTTCTGTTCTTTATCTGCTGAGCGATGCGAGAGCCTCACGCTGTTTTGGGTGCGGATTGACAGTGCCTAATTCTGCCTAGATTTTCTCGACCGCCTTTGCTTTGCCTCGATCTCGCTCGGCCTCGACCTCAACCTCGATCATGGCTCCGTCCGTCATGGCCTCGTCCAGCACGACCGTCGCCACGCTGCCCGATATGCCGATGCATCCTGACAGCGGCATGCTGACGGCGAGCTCGTCCAGCTCGCCGTTGTTGTCGGCCACGCCGCGCGGAAGCAACCGGCAGTCGCTGGCCGTCTCCTTCGACAAAACGGTGCTCAACATGCTCAAGCTCGATACGCACGACCTGGACATTCAAGAGGATGCTCTGGTAGTTGTGGGTGAGCTTTTTTTTACTTTTATGTCGCTCCTTTTCTACGACACCTTTCTCTCTCTTCTCCTCTCTTGCTTCTTCTCTTTCTCCTCTCTCTCTTTCTCCCTCTAACTTGCCAGACAAGGACAGACGCAAAAAGAACCGGCGTTCCTGCGGCTTCAGCTGCTGTAAGCTCCTCGTCTACTCTCAAAGTCCTTCTCTGTCTCCCCCCGCTAACCCCCAGGCTCCGCCAACGACTACCGCCGCTCCATCCCCCTCTACAACGTCCTCTGGGCCGACGTCACCGCCGCCACGGCCACCGCCCCCGCCCGCCTTGTCGTCGACTACGCCCAGCAGCCCTCCCAGACACGCCTCCAGGTCGCCCAGCTCGCCGTCCCGCTGACGCCCGCCGGTTCCGACCGCGCCACCGTCGCAGAGGTCGAGGCCTGGGCCACGCTGCTGCGCGCCCGCGCCTACGGCCCCGATGTGCCGCTGCGCCGCCGCGCCTATGTGCTCGTCAACCCGCACGCCGGCCCCGGCGGCGCCGTGCGCAAGTGGGAGACCGAGGTTCGGCCCGTCTTTGCAGCGGCCCGGCTCGACCTGACCGTCATGACGACGTCCTACTCGGGCGAGGCCATGGAGCTGTGCAAGACGCTTGACGTGGACGCCTACGACATGATTGTGCCCTGCTCAGGCGATGGCCTGGCCCACGAGGTCTACAACGGCCTCGGCGACCGGCCCGATGCCCGCCGCGCCCTCGCCCGTCTCGCCGTCGCCCACGTCCCCTGCGGCAGCGGCAACGCCATGGCCTGCAACCTCTACGGCACCCACCGCGCCGGTCTGGCCGCCCTCGCCATTGTCAAGGGCGTCGTCTCCCCGCTCGACCTCGTCAGCATCACCCAGGGCGACCGCCGCCTGCTCAGCTTCCTCAGCCAGGCCGTCGGCATCGTCGCCGAGGCCGACCTCGCCACCGAACACCTGCGCTGGATGGGCGAGAGCCGCTTTACCTGGGGCTTCCTCCAGCGCTTCATGGCCCGCCGCGTCTACCCGTGCGACCTGGCCGTCAAGGTCGAGATCGACCACAAGGACGGCGTGCGCGCCCACTACTCGCGCAGCCGCCGCGGCACCACGTCCGACGGCACGACCGCCGCCACCGCCACCAACGCCACGACCGCCACGCTCGATACCGTTACCACTGCCGGAACCGCCGCCGCCACCGCCGCCTCCTGGGACGCCGGCTTGGACGGCGATGGCTTGCCGCCGTTGCGCTACGGCACCGTCAACGACAAGCTGCCCGAGGGATGGGCCTTTGTCCCGCACGACAAGCTCGGCAACTTTTACTGTGGCAATGTAGGACAGGACCCGAAGAAAAGAAAAAAAAACAGACACTGACAGATCAGATGGCCTACATGGCGCCCGACGCCAACTTTTTTTCCGCCGCCCTCATGAACGACGGCCTCGTCGACCTCGTCACCATTGACGGCGACATTCCGCTGCACAAGTCGCTCGGCATGATCTCGTCAGTCGAGAACGGGCACTTTTTCGACAACCCGCTGGTGTGCTACCGCAAGATTGCCGGCTACCGCCTCGTGCCCAAGAACCAAAAGGACGGCTATATTAGCATTGACGGCGAGCGAATCGACTTTGCCCCCTTCCAAGCCGAGGTCCACCGCGGCCTCGGCCGCGTCATTGCCAAACGCGCCGACGGCTACGAGGCGCCGGGGCCGCGCAATTGGGACACGGTCTCGCTGGCGGAGCGCATCATGCCGTAGGGGGTCGGATGGTGTGCTGCTGCTGCGTTTTTTGCTTCTCCCAATGTGTACACAGCTTTTTTTGCTTTCTCTTTCTTTTGCTCTCTGCCTTATACCATGTATCACAATACAACCAGACAACCATACAACCATTCACATCCATCGCCGAACGCCTAGAGAAATACGTGCATGCTCCTCAGTCGAAGCCGTTCCAGCTGTCCTTGTCCATGTCCTTCTGCTCGCCTTCTTCGCCTTCGTCCTCTTCGTCCTCTTCGTCCTCTGGATCTGTCGCCTTCTCCACCCACGGCAGCCGCTCGTCCATCAGTGCTTCCCGCGCGTGCTTGCGCACCGCCGCCGCCCGCGTCTCAGCCGCGAGCGACTCCACGAGGCCATTCACGCCGCGCAGCAGTGCCTGGCCCTTGCTGGCGTTCTCGTCCTCGTGGCCCTCGTTGTCGTCGTTGTCGGCAGTCCCCTCCAGCCAGCCCAGCCGCGCGGCCTCGTCCACCCAAATGTCCACCACGTGCATCGTCAGGCCCACGGGAATCCGCAGCGTCGTAGCCACCCGCTTCCGTCGCCGTCCGCCGTCGGCGTGGTCGATCTCGTTTGCGGCCACGCCTTCGTCCACCACCGCCTCGGCCTCGGGGTTCAGCGGCCACTCTTGCAGCACGGCCAGGCCCGTCGCTGCCGGTGTCGTCTCGCCCTTTTTGCTCTTTTTACTCTTTTTGCTCTTTTTGTCTTGCTTGTCCGCTTGGTCGTCTTTGCCGTCTTTGCCCTTGTCCTGTGCCCCTGCCATCCAGCTCAGCTGTGCCGCCAACACCCGCCGCACCAGCAGCAGAAACTTGTCCATCCGCAGCACGTCAATGCCCGTCGTCCATTGCCTAGCCATGGTCGCCCAAAACGCCCGCAGCCAGGCCGCCGTCGACGCCTCCGACAGTCCCACCGCCGCCGGCAAGCCCGCCAGCTCGTCGCACAGCCGCTGCTGCACCGGCGCCCGGTCGGCCATCCACAGCGCGTAAAACAGGCCTGCCCACAGCTTGTGTGCATCGCCAAAGCTCAGTGTCGTCCCCGCTGCCGCTGCTGCTCCTGCATACTTTGCTGCCAGAAAAGCCTTGAGCGCCTCCAGCGACTGTGTCCGCGTCCTGCGATCTGATCCAGTCAGACGGTGTCAATTCTCAACGGCTGTAGCTTCGCGTACCGCTGGACGCAAGATTCCTAATAAACGGCATCGAGGCCGCAGAAGACGTCATTGTCGCTGCCGTGTGGTTGTGTAGTTGTTGTGGTTCAGTTGTTGTGGTTGAGTAGAGAAAGAAAAATGTTTGGGAAAAAAATTGAGATAGCGATAAAGAGTTTAATGTGGGGCGCTCACAAGGCGCTCTCACAACTAAAAAAAGAAAAAAATAGAACAGATAGAACAGACACTCTGGAAACTCACTTACCATCCCTCATCGGTCTCGTTACCGCATTTCGCATGTTGTATTTTTTTGGTATTTTTTTTGGTATTTTCGATGATGCGATTTTTTGGGTGATTTTGTCGAATTTTCAATTGTTTTTCGTGCTGCACATTCCACCTCTTGGCGCTGCCCCGGGACTGTTACCGTCTGTTGCCTAAATTGGGTACCGAAACTACCACAGCGTGCCCCAAGGATAAATTCCAAGCTGAACAGCCACAGCCTGCCGTCGATGATCCGAAATTCGAGCTCTAGCTGGCTACAGCCCCGTTTTGCCTTTGCCCCCGTCTCGCTGTAGTCATTTTTTGGTGTGGTTTTGTCGGTCGTTCCATCTCAGCCTTTTCTCTTATTCCTGAAGAGCCCGGAAATGGTCATGCATCGTCAGAAATTCGCATGCACTATGTTTCCCACGTATTGTATACATATCGCTATATCAACACGAACACAATCACAGGTTACACAAGATGTGCGCACAAATGCGAAACAGTGAAACCTTTGATTAGTTTTCTTCTTCAGTGGTGGACCAACAGTCGATGCATTGGTGGCGTCGTTCGTGGGATAATTCTGCACGCCGCATCTGTTAGCAGTGCCTCGGAGAGTCAAACCGGGGAAACACAATAACTGAATGTCTGCAACCACTTGGCCATCTATCTTTTATTACAGAGAGAAGGTGTTATTCTGGCATATATACCCTGCTTCTGGTTGTGTCTGTTTGTATGCATGAAGAAGTCGTGTCGAGTGCTCCTGCCAGGCGAGGCGAGAGCCGGAAGGAGCAAAGGAGTGTCGAGTTACTTCGGGCTGGAAGGAGCAACAGCAGCGAAAGGAACAAAAGAACGGAAGAGGCATGTGATCAGTTTGCATTTCTAAACCAGTGTCTAAGCCACAGAGGCAATATCTCCAAAGAATCGCGAAATCAACCAGGAATCCAACCTGGCCAAATCTAACTCAGTCCCTAAAACAAATATCGCTCTCATGATTCGTTATTCACATTATTCGTTGCCTTCACCACTTTCGCCGCGCCGCCATCTCCCGCACGTCTGGATCCTGCAGCAGATCCTTGACGCTGTGCTCGTCGCACACGTGGTTGACCAGCCGGTCCATGCCGCCGCAGACGACCACTGCCGGCGGGTTCGGGTCGCCTCGCGCGACATGCCGTCGCCGCCGCTCCTCACACAGACAACAGGCGTATGTAAGCGGCAGCAGGACGACAGGACTGTCACGGCCGTCTTCATCGTGCCCCTCTCGGTCATTGCGACTAGTGCGGCTGCGGGTTCGGCTGCCATGCTCGTCATGGCCGTCACGGCTTTCGTGCTCCACTCGGTTTTCGTGGTCGTGCACTACCTCCGCTACCTGGTGGCACTTGACAACAAACCGGTTGCTCAACACAAACACGCGATCCTCGACCTTGTCCG
This sequence comes from Leptographium flavum, assembly GCA_963580335.1. Classification (NCBI taxonomy): domain Eukaryota; kingdom Fungi; phylum Ascomycota; class Sordariomycetes; order Ophiostomatales; family Ophiostomataceae; genus Leptographium; species Leptographium flavum. Next base: position 5,308,922 of record OY756930.1, on the reverse strand, counting down.
CAGCAGCACTGCGGCCGCGCCGCCCACTCTCCGGCCGTGGACTGGCGTCCCGCCGGTCATAGTAGCGACTCGCCGCATCATCCCCGTCCCCAAAGTCCGACCGCTTGTCCGTCACAACGACCGGCTTGTGGATCTTCCACGCACAGTCGGTGGAGATATCTAGGCGTCCAGAGCACGACGGGCAGTAGACAGCCGCGTCTCCGGTGGCCACAGAGCCCTGGTCGCCGTCTGTGTCGACCTCGAGAGGCTGGCGGTCGTCACGCTGCAGCCGCAGAGCATAGGGGCAGAACAGGTGCACCTCTTCGCGGCTGACCGGCGGTAGCGGCACTTCGGGCAGGATGGTGCGAGACGAGCTTGACGATACCGTCGACCGCGTGTCAGGCGGTGGCAGCGCTGCCCGCGGGGGTGCCTCTTCCAGCATCCGGTGGTACTGCCCCTGCAGGGCGCGTATGCTGCCGTCGCGGGCACGATCGACGGCTTCGGTCAGACGTTCCTGGGACACGCCGTACCGGTCGGCCCAGCTGCCGCCCCGGGGCATGCTCTCGCTGCGGCGACCGATGCCATCACCGTTGCGGCGGTCGAGGGCGCCCTGCAGCAACTGGATGACCGACGCCTGCAGGTCAATGATGAGCGCCTGCAGCTGCATTCGGGATGTGGCGTCGCCTTGGGCGAAGCGCGGGCCCATGGCCTGGAAGAGGCGCTCGTACTCGTGGCGGATGGCCGGCGAGGCGGCCGTCAGGGCGGCATAGGCGGGGTCGGCCAAATCGCGACAGTCGTATTCGCGGACGTCGCGGGGCGCATAGGGCCGCGTGGTCAGATCACGTTGGCCACGGTAGTCATTGTAGTCGCGGTAGTCGCGGTAGTCTCGGTAGTCTCGGTAGTCATGATAGCCGTGGTAGTAGGGATCGCGGTATCGGTCTTGATCTCGTCCCCGGTCCCAATCCCGGTCCCGATCCCGTCCCCGGTCGTGATGGCGGTCTTCCAACTCCTGCCGATCGAGACGGCGTTCGAGATCCTTGATCTTGACATCCTGAGACGTGTCGGTCTGGCCCTGGTGGGCGCGTTCGCGGAACCGGTCGTAAAGACTGATGCCCGTTGTAAATGTGCCAATGACGGTGGAAATGAGAGTCGCGAGAATGAAGCCTTTCTGGGCATGTGAGCGAGAGCGTAGACGAGTGAGCGGTCAGCTTACTTTGAGGTTCTTCTCCTCTATCAGATTGGCGTAATTCATCATGCAGGCAATGAGGCTGGAAAATGGAAAGAATGGAAATCAGAACATTCGAAATCACAATGGCAGAAATCAACCAGAACGCACAAATACTCAGACGGCCACGTCGGAAGAGCGACGCACAGTACCCTCCCTTTATGTTCCACCCTTGCGGCCGCAACGGGAATCGCGCGCCCGTCCATCGCTCTTTCCTGAAGCCGCGGCCGGCCCGCCACACCAGCGGCCAGACCAGCGATCACACAGCGGCGGCTGCCGCCTTTGGCCTCCTTGGCAGGTCCTCCGCGCTCAACCAGTGATAGCGAGGGGCTGCAGAATGACGACTGTGGGGCCGTACGTACCAATCAGGTCTGGTCTGGAGGGGACGTTGTGCACCGCGAGACCGCGACAATTCTTCTCGCCCATTCCGGTTTGTTCTCTCGGCTGGACCGGGTCGTTGACGTCACATGCGATGATTTTGACGTTGTGCGGTGTGCGACTGCCGTGTGAGTACACGTAATATACGATGGCACTGGTTTTGTGGTTTTATTGCTTTTGTCTACCGTCTCGATCTTTATTCCGGCAATACTCCGTCAAAACTTTGTCTCACGGAAACTCGGCGGACAGCACTTCCAGGACCTTAGGGTCCAGCGTGGCCTTGTCAGCGAAATCAATCGCCTTGCGCAGGGTCTCGGGCAGCGCTTTGACGCGTGCGTCCTCTGGTGCCAGCGCGCGAGCCGCGTTGAGGCACCGCAGCGCCAGGATGAATTTTCCTATTAGTCAGCATGGAGAACATTGAAACCTCGACCCGTTCACACAGGCACTCACTTCTCCGCACATGCACGTCAAACCCGACCAGCTGGCCGTCCAGGCTCTTGGGCGTCAACTGCAGTATCGGCGCAATAAACTTGACGGCCTCCTCCAGCGGCGTCGTCGTGGCCGCCAGCTGCAGGCCGAGCGGATCGAGATCCTTTTTCTTGACCACAGCATCTTCGTCGGCATCGGCCGCCTTGGCCTTGTTCGGGTCCTGCTTGGCCGCCTTCTCGGCTGCTTCTTTCTCAGCCCGCTGCGCCTCCTTGCGCGCCTTCCGTGCTGCCTTTTTCTTCTCGCCCTCGTCCACATCCGTCTCCGCTGCGGCCGCCTCTTCCTTGTCCTGGCTTGCCTCTGTGGCCAGGCCGCGGTCGTACATCTGGACGTACAACCGCGCCGCGTCGAGTGCCGCCCGCGTGTAGAACGGGTGCTCGCGCAGCCGGTCCTCCCAGCGCACGAGCTCAATGTAGGCGCGGATCATGCCCTTGCGCAGCGAAAAGGTGTGGAAGTCAAACTGGTCCTCCTGCCAAATGTCAAAGATGCCGGCAATGGTGTGGAACCGCTTGAGCGCCAGGCCTTCGTTGCCGCGCCGCGCAAACGCCTCACCATCCTCAGTCAGGAACCACACGCACTGCATGTCCAACAGATCGGCCAGCGGGTCGGCCGCCGACTCGGGCCGCGTAAACAGGCCCATTGTCTTGATCGCCTGCTCGTTGTCGTTGTTGCGCAGTTGGTACTTGGCTGCCTTGCTGTTGATGTAACGGTCGCGCGTGTCGAGCTGCCGCGCCGCATCCATGGCTGCTGCCGCCTTGGCCAGCTCGCCCCGGTGCTTCCATATCCGTGCCTTGGTCATCTGGTAGTCCACGCTGCGTCCGTCCAGCGCAATTGCCCGGTCGCAGTAGGCATCCGCCCGGTCCAGGTCGCGGCTGAGGTAGTAGTTGTGGTGCTGCGCCAGGAAGAAGAGAGCCGCGCCCTTGCCTTTGGATGCGTCGGCCTTGCCCTCCTTGTCCTCCTGGTCCTCCTTGCTTTCCTTGTCCGTTGCCGCCAGGTACGCCTCCACCAGCGTTTGCAGAGCTACCTTCTTCGCCTCATCGCTGTACAGGTGTTTCACGTTGGCAAACAACGACGGGATGCCCCGGTCCAGCATCGGATACAGGTACTGCCGCGCCCGCTCCGTAAACGGCTCGCCTGCCAAAAAGTTCAGCGGCAGCCGCCGCGACGCATCGCTGCGCGGGAACTTGCTCGCATACGCGTCCAGCAGTGCTAGTCGCGCGGCCACGCCCTCGGCGCTTGTGTCGTCGGCCAGCCCCAGCACCTGCACCAATCCCTCGTAATAGCGTGAGTTGTCCGGGTTGCGTTCGATAAGCGCGCGCCAGGCCGTAGCTGCGTCCTCGCTCCGCTCCGCACCCAGCGCGCTCAGGTACCGTGCGCGTGCCTCGAGCACGGCCAGCCGGTCGAGCGCGCGGTCGGCGGCGGCCGACTCGAGGTGGTCCAGCGCGCGCTGTATGTCGCCCGTCTCGGCAATAATGGAGTTTTTGTACAAGATTGCCTCGGCGTGTTCAATGTCGGTGCGCGGCGGCGCATTCTTGAGCGTGTCCTCGTACATGGTCAGAATGCGCTCGGCCTCGGCCAGGTCGCCGGCCAGGTGGTGGGCAATGGCCAGCGCCGTCCAGTTCATGCGTTGCTGCGGTCGGATCTGCAGCATGGCCTGGCGGCTCTGTATGTAGCCGGCGTAGTCGCGCATCTGAACCTGCAGGACGGCCAGGTCGCGCTGGATTTGTGGCGAGTCGGGCTCGAGGCGGAGCGCAAACTTGTACGCCTTGATGGCCTCCTCAAAGTTCTTGTTGGCACGGTATAGCAGGCCGTAGACATGCCAGCAAATGTGCGACTTCATGTCTACCTTGAGCGCCTCCTTGCCCAGCGCAAACGCCTCGTCCGTCTTGCCTTGCCCGTTGAGGATCAGCGCCTTCATCGCCATCGTGTCGCCATGCTGCGGGTTCTTCTTGAGGATCTGCTCCGCCGCCTTGAGCGCCCGCTTGTACTGTTTCTCCTCATAGTTGCGGATCACCTGGCGGAACAGGTTCGCATCGCGAGTGCTGAGTGGTTGCGGCATAGGGAGAGAGGGAGGGCGAGGTCGGGGGAAGTTCGATTCAATGTGAACTGACGAAGACGACGGCCAAAGAGAGACGAGGCTGACACCTGAGACCGCCCGGAACCGCAAAGACCACCGGAACGATAAAAAAGGAGAAAAAAGCACAGGCAGGAGAGGAGGGGGAGCCGCAGTGGGGAGGCGACGTGGCTTGAAGCTGTGGTGACGATCAGAGCCTTTTGGTGCGATTTTCCCTTTTTCTCCGGAGAGCTCCTGTATCGCTTGTGCAAACGGCCCTGATTGGAGTGCATCTCACGCTGCCACGTGACTTTGATTGGGGCTAGTCCGTGCCATGTCTTGATGTCTTTAGAACACCGACAGTGGCTTGGTGTTACACGACCCAACGGTCTTCCAACCGCTTGTAATCAGATAGCGTGGCCTTTCTTGTAGCCTTCTTTCTTATAGGCTGAGATGCAGAAGAGCAAAGCATTTCTCTTCTCTGGTGTACGGCGGACACGCCCGTTTGTGAAGCAAGCGGTTATTCGGGCAATCTTGTGCACCGGGCACAAAGAAGCCGAGGCAGTTGTTTTCCAAAACTTCTCGGACACAACAGCATTCACAAAGGTCGGTCACTCGCTTACCTATGGCTTAAGCGGTGGATTTGTCTTGTCGCAGGTGATCTACCAGAGCGAGGTAGGATGTGGCGACTCTGTGCCCCTCAACGATACGATTAAAACGTCCCAAAATCAGGATTCGATCCAACTCGAATACGCACAAAAGGGCTGCCTTGATGTATGCTTTTCTTCCATATTGGAGAGAAGTGGTAACCCTTGTTCCACCATGGGTTTGTCTTGTATTTTTAGATCCTATTCATTTCAACATGTTTTATCACCTTGTTTGGAACCCTGTCCGGCCTCGAGCAAGTGACCGCGATGCGACGCACCGCACATGCATGCCCCAGTATGTCTTCCTCCCAGGCCACCAGCCTCTTTCATGAAAAAGCTCCCCTGTACTCCGTGCATCTCTGTCGTGTTTCCGTTGCCCATGCCACGCTCCGCCGTATGGATTCCCCTAGTCAGCTCCTCAACTGTCTGCTGCTTCGTGCCGTCTGCCGCCATCGTGCCACGCTGTGGACGTTGCCATCCACTTGCGTCACCGCCGCGCCGCCTGCCACCGCTCTAGCGCCGCCTCCCAGCGTCCCTCCGCCACGTCGCCGCCGCACCGCCCCTGCAGCACGTCCCACGACCGCGCCCGCACGATCTGCTCTACAATGTGCTCCTGTCGCATCAACGCCGCCAGCCGGTCTGCTGCCGGCTCGACCTCGGAAAATTGGCGCCGCCGGATGTAGGGGTCGTACCGTTCGGTGAGGCGGGGGTCCACTGGCGTGGGAGCGGCGGCGGGCGAGGCGTCGTCTGGCGTGCCGGCCGTGTATGTGTTCGTGGCTGCCGGGGCCATGGCAGCCTCGGCCACGTCTCCACAGAATCGGATCACGTCGTCGCGGGCCTGCCACGCCGGAAAGAGGACGGAATCTCGAAAGGTGCGGCAGGCGGCCGACGGGGCGGCCGAGGACGCATAGGAGGACAAGGATGGGACAGACCCCCGGACAGCCGTCGAGTGGGGGTCGAAGCCGGCCAGGGCGGGGGTGACGAGTGCGTTGAGGCTCTGCGTGATGGTGTCGTCGACGGCGCGGGACAGCCGCAAGAAGTCTGACGGTCAGCGCAAGAGCACGCACGAATAGAACGTGTATAGGGCCCCCCAAAACGCACCCCGCAATGCAACCGTAGAGAAGCAAAACTGCCTTGTCAGCCCTGGCCGCGCCGGCTGTGATGTCATTTTGGCCGCTGTGCGCGCGGCAGCGTCGGTTGAGTCGGCGTCGGCGTCAGACGGCCGCGGCGGTCCCACTGAGGACGCGGCGGGGGCGGGCGCCGGCTGGTTCGAGGACCACAAGAGGCTCGCCAGTGTGGCGGTCGGTGAGGAGATACGCGCGGAAGAAGACAGAAACACGGAAAACCGTCGAGGTCGCGCAGAGATGGCTGCAAGTTGGTGAGCGATCCAGTTGGGGTGGAAATATCGTTTAGCGGGCACGTGAGCCTAGGGATATGTGTAATTTGATTGGCCAACTACAAGAAGCACAACCAGAATGAGAGTCCTTCGGTGCATTTTTCTACCGTCCTGACAATGCTCCGCTACTTCCAACACGGGTCGCCCGAGGGTGCCATCTATTTCTATATCGGCAGAACAAGTGGAAAACTGGCAAATACTAGCAAAGATTGAAGAAAGAAAAAAGATTGCAGCCAGGCCAGACAGATGCGACCTTGTGCGAATCGGGGGGGATATATCGTAAAGCCATACAGCGAGGAAAAACCGCCAAAATGGAAAGCCGGCTATGCCACAGGCCGTGTGCCAGGGCGGTTGCCTCTAACTTTTGTCCGCTTTCGATGCAATGCCGGAGAAAGCTGACCAAAAGAGAAGACCACAGACATCGAGAACAAAAGACGGAAGCAACAAAAAACAAGGAACATAAGCCATCCAAGACCATCATACAAATACAGCGTAAAAGGGGAAATAGGAAATGTCAGAAACGATTTCAAACAGGCCATTGCTATGGCCGCCGGATGCAGTAGCCGGGCTGCACAAACGCCTTGAGGCCGATCTCGGCAATGCGACGGCCGACGTTCGTCAGACCAACGCTGTAGTCCTGGGCCAGGTTGCGGATAAACTCGGTGGCCATGGCAAACTTGATGCGCGGGTCCGCCTCATCCTCATGTCCAGGCGGCACAATCATGTCGCCGGCCGATGCATAGCGCGGCGCCAGTTGCCGCAGAATGGCAATCGAGTAGATCGTGTCGCGGTTCTCGCGTCCGTCCAGCAGACTGCGCATGCGTGTCAACGCCTGCTCGCGGAGCCGTGGAAGGTTGTTGGCCGGCGTGTTGAGCCCGGCATCATCCTGCAGGCGCAGGTACTCTGCCAGCCACCACCAAAACTGATGCTCCCGAATGCGCGAAGCGTCGCCAGTCCTCGGCGCCAGTATACACGGATTGCTGCGCAGGCAGCCGCCCGATAGCAGCGCTTCCACCACGGCCATGCGGTTGCGCGCCTCCATCGCATCGTCCTGCGCGACCGACTCCTCACTCGGCAGGTTGACCGTTGCGGGCGTGCTGTACACCATGCTGGCCAGCGCCCACACGACGCACGTCTCCAGCGCGACAGCGGCCAGCATGTTGGGATCGTTGGGATCGTTGGTCTCGACGCGGGCAATCGCGCTCAGAAAGGCGGACAGCAGGTCCACGAGCGCCTTGTTGTTGAGGAGAGTACCCGGCGTGTTGGCTCCGGTGGGCTTGAAGTCGTACCAGGTGGTCTCGAAAAAAGTCGCTAGACCGGGCACATAGATCTGATGGTACATCTTGGTGATGTCGTCGAGCGTCTCGTGTGTCGGCTGGGCAGTTGGGGTAGGAGCAGGGCCTGCCAGGCCAATGATCTCATCGACCTTCATTTTTGCTGCAGTTGTTGGTCAGCAGAGCCCAAAGCAGAGATTTTCTTCGCACACAGTACTCACCTCGATATGTCAATCCAGACGCACCAAATGGATAGCTCCAGTCCTGGGTTGGCGACAGGATCGACCGCGGCGGGTAGGTGGAGGGCGTGGGCGTTGTGGAAGCGCTGCTAGTACTGTTGCGGCCGGACGAAGCCGAGGAGTACAGGTTAGAAACGGAGGTCGGTGTGGTGGAGGGTGTCGGCAGCGTGGTCGCGGTGGGCGACGCGACGGCGGCAAGTGCCGAAGCAATGCTGGCAGAAGCAGCCGTGGCGACGGGAGTGGCGGACGGCGGCTGGGCGGCAGTTTGCGGCGGGTCGGGGCTCTGGGACTGCTGCTCGAAGATGGGATTATAGCCGGCACAGTCGCGCTTGGACTTTTTGCAGTTGTTGCAGGTCGGGTGTGTTTCGTCGCACTGGAGGAGTTAGCTCTGGCCATCCGATCGGTGCTTCGTCCGCTGTGGGAGAAATAGAGCAAATAGAGCAATAAATCCCTTTGCTTAGCGCCAGGCGGTGAAGAACTGTTAGCGCTGCGGCCTGGCGACTTCGCTGTCTCGCTTGCAAGTCCGTCCCATCGGCAGCGTGACACCGTCTCTGATGGATTGGCCGTATCTTACCTTGATTCTGCGTCTGCGGCAGGTCATGCAGCCTGTTTTTGTTCGCCGCTTAATCTCCTTCTTGTGCCGTGGGATCTGCGTGAAGCCCAGCGCCGGGCGGAAACCAGTAAAATCTGGGTTGTTGCTGCTGCTGTTCATGTTGCTCGTCAAGCGGTAGGGCGGCAGAATTTGCTGGGATGGCATGCTTTGAATGGGTGGTAGGCTGTGTTGAGGCGGCATCGGGTAGGGCAGCTGCTGCGGTAGTGGTGGCATGGGCGGGAAGGGCAGTGAAGCCGGCGGCATGGACAGTACAGGCTGCATCGTCGGCGCGGGCTGCTTGGTGGTAGGCGCCGACTGCACGGACGATGGCCCGGGGAGCGAGATGGGTGGTGGTGGCTTGAGCGGGTCGATGGAGCATATGCTTGGTAGATGCGAGGCGTGTAGGGCAGGCGCAACAGACGGTGTCGGATGGTAGAGGTCGTCGACGCTGACGCCGGGGTGGTGAGTGTGCGAGGGGTTGTGCGTGTGCGCATGAGCGGTGTGAGAGGGGTGTGCGCGCGAGGCGTGAGAGTCATAGCCATAGTGGTCGTGGTTGTGGATGTGGCTGTAGTTCTCGTTGTGGTTGTGGTCGTGATGGCGGCCGTGATGATCGTGGTGATCATGGTTATGGGTGTGATTCTGGCTGTGGTTCTGGCTGTGAGCGCGGCTCTGGCTCTGGTCATGACTCGGGGGATAGGGCGGCGATGCCGGGTAGCCGAGCTCAGTCGAGCCGGGCAGACGTGATCCTGCCGTCGCCGGCGGTCCTGGCGGCCCAGACAAGCCTGGGTGGCTCGCCATGCTCACACGGCGGGCGGCCTCGCTGCTAGCAGCCACGTTGAAGGTCCAGTTGCGGCAGGGATTGTAGGCCGAGAACTGGTAGAAGGGAAAGCTGCGCAGGTCGTCGTCCTGGGCCGGCTGGATGGGTGGCAGCGAGGCGTGGGCAGGGTGTGGCAGTAAGGGTGCCGAGTGCGACATGGTGTAGTCTTGAGCGAGGCCGCGATCGGTGGCGGGCTCGAGGTCGCGGCTGTGGGTCGGGTTTGTGAGCTCCATGGACACGAGAGCATGACCGTCTTTTGATGAGGCCAAAGTGCTCGCAGATGTGCAAAAGTACGCTCCTCTGGACGCGCCGCGGACTGAGTCGGACCAGCACAAGCCTGCGACCGTGCACGATCCTGGCTCCAGTATCTGCCGTCGGTGCTCGTTCCGAGAGGCGAATATGTGTCTGGCCTGGGACGGGGTGGGCGAACAGTCGATAGCGGCACCACGATTTTAATTAAGATATATCAGAGCGCCGTACCATGTATTTCCTTCACATACGGGCCCGACTCCCAGCCCGGGTGGTATGGTGTAGACTTAGACACAGTTGAGGGAACCCACAAGGGGTGTGCGCGTGTTCGAGGAGGTGTGGTGCATGGCATGTCATTTTATTTCCCAAACTTTAAAGGGAAACGCGATTTTGCTGGGCGACAATTGGAAGTTTGGCATGGCGGAAGGGCAATTGGTAAGGTATTAGGGAATGGCCAATGCACGTTGGGCTGGGTCCTAGTGTGGAGAGGGGGGGTGTACGCTTAAGCGTATGGAAGGGGTGGGTGCTGTATTGAGTGTTTTGGGTTTCTTGGTCTCGGGTGTCTTTGTGCCAGGCTCGGTGCTGGGTCCTGCCTTGCACGGTGAACAAGGGAGGAGCCAGGGACAGGGAGGAGCGCTCCGGGGGGGGGGGGGGGGGGGGGGGGGGCAGCTAGCGCTGCCGTTGTTTCCTCGTCTTTCCTCGTCTCCTTTTCTGCATTGGGCATGCTGCAGGGCGTCTTGCCTCTTCGTTTTCCGGACTTGCGTATACGACCCTCATGCCCCACACCCATGCGGCCACCACACCACACCACATCACGGACTTACAGCGCTTTGAGTGGTATTGCGTAGGCAGAAAGTACGCTGCAACGGCAAGCTATTCGTACGACAAAGTATGACGTTTGCGCAGAGCTTTGCGAGGAGCAGCACGCTGATCATTACAAGTCCAGTTCCTGGTCTCCTCGGTCACGCTGCACCTTACTCATCCGTCAGCGCCTCGTACTCCGGCCACTCACACTGCCGTGCAGATACCAATGGCTCCGCCGCTTCCTCTCTCCGGCTGCACGTCTTTTTAGCACGCCTTTAATCCCATTGGTCGTGCGAGGACCGTGTCTTCGCGCGCGAATACAAAGAGCGATACGATACACCGGTGGGGCGGGCCTGCGCAGTAGCACAGCTGAACGATGCGCGCATGCGTCGTAGTCAGATACTCGTCAGCGCAACCAGCGCCTGGCGTGCGCATCGACACTGGGGCATGACGCAGCGAGCCGAACCCATGTAGCTGCCGAGTCTGCGCGTAGAAATAACCTGCCCACCGCGGCCCATAAACGAGCCACCAAGGTCCCTAGCGCCTGTTCTGGAAAGAGCGGGTGCTATAGCAGGAACAGGGCTATCTATCGTCCGCCAGATTCGTCAATCTTGCGAGTGTCCGTGTTCGGAATCCTCGTTGCATACAGAGTACGATACGTGTGTGCGCGACGAGTATCTATGTTGCGCTGTGCTGGCATGCCAGCTGGCTGTCGCATGCTCCCGGACCCTGGTCGTCCAGCAGGCCGGTCGAGTGCATCTGCCGTTTCTCGGTGTGGATGTCGCGACGCAAGGGAGCGCGTCAAATGCAGGCCACAGCAAACTTACGATGTCCCGCCGTCCGTTGCAACCTGACTCTGTAAGTATCGAGTAGCCAATATTATGGGTTGGCTCGTTTCCCACTACCTTTAGCCTCCCGCCAACCTGGCTCGCCTTGCAGCGCTCGTAGCGACCCGGTGCTTAGTGACCTTGCCCTGGCTCGCTTAGGAGGTTGCAGCGGCAAAGGATCAGTCCGGCCCGCCTGATTGGCCGATTTGCGCGGCTTGACCTGTTTGCGCCAGAAACTCCGCCATATCGTACGAGCAGACCGATCCGGCGGTTCTCCATCGTGGGGCAGGTCCCTGCAGTGTTAGCATGCGCACGGAGTTTGCGTAGTACGATACCACTCGGGGGTGCCAACAGCAAGAAGATTGGCACCTGGCTGTCTGATGGAGTATACAATGTGCGCCGTACTCCATAGCCCACAGGCAACGGCTCGCCAGGGAGCGCCCGGGCCAGAAAAATGGACAGGGGGCGCGGTTTAGTGGACAGAGAGGAGCACAGAGAGGACTCGCCCAGCGGGCACAAAGGGCCTGTCGGTGCCTGTCGGTTCCTGTCGATCTCCGTTGCCACGCTTCCCAATACGGCAAGGACGAGCCGGACCTTTTGTCAAAAGGGAAAGCGCAAATGAGCATTGTGGCAGGATGGGGGAATGCGTAACGGCAAGGGCAAAACGACTTGCGAAGTGTGCTCTTTCCCGTCTCAACACGACGCACGGAAATCCAATATTCGCATGCAGGAGGAAAACCCAGCAACGGAAAAAAGCAAACATGAAAACCGGCACCGGCGCAAAAAAAGGCGTCCTTCTCGGTCCCTCATCCCCGTCCATCTATCTCCCTTCTTCCCCGCCCAATCTCATTGGCCCGCACTCGTCCGTTTATTGCCCTCGTACGATACAATCACCCTAGGCCACAGCCTCAGTGGCCCTGAGGCCGTTGCGCGCCGTCAGCGACTCCATCCATCTTTTCTTTTTGCATTCAGTCTCCACCCTACGACGGATCGCGGACGCCAACGAAACGATGGCTTTTGTCTTTGGTGCGGACATATACACCGTACTCGTAAGATCCCTCGACTACGAGCGCTCGCAGATGCCGTGGGGGCCTCTATCCGCCCGACTCGTCCGATCGAGAGAGGCCGTGCCCTCGCGAGTAATCTACGAGGGCGAGGACTCGTAGATTCGAGCTCGGCAATCTTTGGGCCCCTCTCGTCCAACGCCGAGACATGCGCGTGTCTTTGCGGCGAACGTGACAGCGAGGAAGTGAGGGGGGCATGCGAGTAACGTACCTTGCTGCACTCTCTTACATACAACGTACCGCACCAAAGTACTTTGCTTCGCAGATAAACTACTGTTGCACGTGTCTCACTTTTGCTCACGATTTGAAACATTTCCAGACAGGACTAGACCGCGTTGGCCCGGCCTCACAGAAGGTGGCTGGGCTGGCCCGCAGGACTTGGTCGTGCACCTGGCTCTCCTGTCTCAGTAAAAGGTGTCATGGTATCATCCGCTTGCTCTAGATCGTCCGAGTCGGGAAGGAAACGACTCGTAGTACGGTATGTGGCTGCTTGAACGCACAGTCTGCAGACATCCGCACATGCCAGCCTCGTGGCGACCAGACTGCACCTCCAAGCGAGCACGCGGCGGAGAACCCCGTCCTTGGCCTCATCGACTCCGTACTCCGTGACTCGGCTGGAACAGCGCCGCTTGGTCTTCCGCTTGAGGGAAGGTGAGGAACGAACTCCATGCTCGCGGAGACGGTCGAGTATGCTCTGAATACTACGTCGCGTAAAAAGCACACTTTCGTTTACGGCTGCATTCCGTTGGATTCCCTTTTCGTACCCATCGTCATCTTTTGGTAAGACAGCCTCATCCGAGAGCCATGTCTTACCGTCGAATAGATCCGACAGATAGGAGTACGGAGTACGACAGGAGCCAACTTTGCCACATTCTCCGCGGTGGCTTTTCCAGGCACAGCCCGAGCACGCGAAACTCGGCACCGGTAGCCCGGACATGCGAGATACCACCAGACTCCATGGAATTCATGTGTCAGGTATCACAGCGGACTCGGAGCCGAGAGTCAGACGCAGTAGCAGCCACGTCCGCCCCGACACTGTGATGGCAAAAACAGAACAGACAAGTATATTTCTACCTGCAGTGTGTTGAAACCAAAATGCAACGCGCCAACGCCGTTCACATTCTCATGCCTCGTGGTATAGTTTTGTTGAAAAATAACTCCCCATCATTGGCCGCCTGGTCACGCGCGTGGCGGACAGGCCTATCCCTGTAGATGTTTCCTTGTTCCTACGTCGTTTTGGCGGTGATCGCGGCGATCTCCCATATAGATCCGTTGAACTTGTAAAGCAAAATAAACCATGGCTCCTTTTCCTATGCTGTTGAAAACATTTCTCTGCTGCGAGAGCAGTGTTCCACAAGGGAACAAAAATGAACACGAAGAAGGCGACACACACCCGGTTGAAGCGGGTGCGCCGGCGAGACGACGGACCTAGTAGCGGTACCTGGCAGGTTAGACACAATGGCAACACGACAATCTAGTGGACTAGGGACACATACATATCGGCCTTGAAGGGGCCCTCGATCGGCAGGCCCAGGTACTCGGCCTGCACTGTCGTCAGGTGGCTGAGCTCGGCGTTGACGTGGCTCAGGTGCAGCTTGGCGACCTCCTCGTCGAGGATCTTGGGCAGCACGTAGACCTGGTTCTCAAGCTTGCCGGTCTTGGCAAACTCGACGTACTTCTTGGAGAAGGCGGCGTCGTTGTTCTTGAAGAGCAGGATCTGGGCCAGAACCTGGTTGGTGAAGGAGCAGGACATGACAAAGGACGAGTGGCCCGTGGCACAGCCCAGGTTGACCAGGCGGCCCTCGGCCAGCAGAATCAGGTTGCGGCCATTCTTGAGCGTGAAGCGGTCGACCTGGGGCTTGATGTTGGTATGGCTGGCAGCGTTGGCCTTGAGCCAGGCAACGTCAATCTCCACGTCAAAGTGGCCAATGTTGCAGACAATGGCATCGTTGGGCATGGCCTCAAAGTGCTTGCCGACAAGAATATCGCGGCAGCCCGTGGTCGTCACAAAGATCTGGCCAATCGGCGCGGCCTTCTCCATCGTCGTGACCTGGAAGCCGGCCATGGCGGCCTGCAGCGCGTTGATCGGGTCGATCTCGGTGACCAAGACGCGAGCACCCATTCCGTGGAGGGCCAGGGCGCAGCCCTTGCCCACATCGCCGTAGCCGGCCACGACGGCAATCTTGCCAGCAATCATGACGTCGGTGGCGCGCTTGATGCCGTCCACAAGCGACTCACGGCAGCCGTACAGGTTGTCAAACTTGGACTTGGTGACCGAGTCGTTGACATTGATGGCCGGCACGAGCAGCTTGTTGTTCTTGAGCATGCGGTACAGGTGGTGGACGCCCGTAGTGGTCTCCTCGGACAGGCCGAAGCAGCCCTTGAGCATCTCGGGGTACTTGTCGTGGACGAGCTGCGTCAGGTCACCGCCGTCGTCGAGGATCAGGTTGAGCTTCTTGTTGTCCTTGAAGGCCACCAGCTGCTGCTCCAGGCACCAGTTGTACTCCTCTTCGGTCTCGCCCTTCCAGGCAAAGACGGGCACGCCCGAGGCCGCAATGGCCGCGGCGGCGTGGTCCTGGGTCGAGAAGATGTTGCACGACGACCAGGTGACCTCGGCACCGAGCGACACCAGCGTCTCGATCAGCACGGCCGTCTGGATGGTCATGTGCAGGCACCCAGCAATGCGGGCACCCTTGAGCGGCTGATCGTCGGCGTACTTGGCACGGGTGGCCATCAGGCCGGGCATTTCATTCTCAGCGAGCTCAATCTCGCGGCGGCCAAAGGCAGCCAGCGAGATGTCGGCAACCTTGAAGGTCGAGGCGGGGGCAGGCATGTTGATGGTGGAGATCTGTCCAGTCAGTACATGTCCGAATGGCTCAAAAGAGCTCAAAAGAGCTTGATCATGCAGAAGGAGCCGTTGCGGGCTCGACATGGAAACAACAGCTTGCAGTCTCGGATTCTTACACCGAAAACTGCACCGGCAGCTTACAAGGAATGGAATTGATCGACTTACTTGGATGGGCAAAGATTGAGGAGAAAGGGGGCGTAGGAGAGAGGAAAGGAAAAAAGGGAAGAAGCGGCGAGAAGAGGGAAGGAAATCTATTTTTTTCTAGGTGGGGCGCGGATCAATGAGGGGTTGGGTTCGAGGGGAAACAACAACTTGGCTGTCCTGGACAGGTAATAATCCGATTTAGTGTGGCGGAAAGGGAAACTGGACCGAAAAGTTGCGAGTCCGAGCATTACTAAGAATTCATCAGGGTATCTGACCGGTTCTGACACCTGTCCTGCCACCCGTCCTACTACCCGTCCTGTTCTTTCACATATTTACAAACGTGGATGTACGACATACACTTGCCATTTTTACCAAGACAGTCGTAGTCCCAAACGCCAGGCCGAATGCAAAACCCTCCGTGAGCAGCGCAAGCAGAAAGCTCTGCTTGCACACTGACTTTTCCTCATCTGCCTCTTGCCTCTCGCCTCTTGCCCTCTACCCACTCCCTGCTCCTACTCTGGCAGCAGGTTCCCCCGGACGGCAAACATCTTGGCGCTGACGTTGGCGGTAAAACCATCGACCTGGCGGCTATACTGCTCAACCTGGCGTGCGTTGAGCATACCCTCGAGGCGGCTGGGCTCCTGGGGCAGCTTGAACAGCCGCTGCCACTCGTCCTCGGGCAGGGCGGGCTGCTTGGCGATGACGCGCTGGGCATTTTCAGCCTTGCGCTTAGTCTGCCAGGCCGTGATCTTTTGCTGCTCCCGTGCGAGCTGGCGCTGGTAGTACTGGTGGTTGTTAAGGTCGGTGTAGTGGGACTCGATGCTCTCAAGCAGCAGGTCGCACGTCTTCTCGAGGAAAGGATCGATGGACAGCTCGAGCGCCTCGAGCGAGGGGAAGGGCGGCACGGCGACGGGGTTGCGCTGGATGTCGGACAGCGACACCGGCAGCGGGACCTCGGCGGCGTCGGGCGGCGCAGGTAGCTGGTGCACATAGGTATTGAGGAGGTGCGAGTTGTGAACGGTGATGGGCAGCTCGACGAAAATATCCTTGTACGTGAGTTTGGTTTTTTGGAGGCTGACAGGTCAGCAGAGGTTCACACGGGCATTCACACGGGAATCGGCAACTCACTTCTCCGTCGTAAACTTGCCCTCCTTGTAGGCGGCCAAAAAGGTGTCGGTCAGGCGGAAGGCGCGCAGGTTCAGCGCGGCCTGCGAGCTGCGGCTGACATCGTAGACCAGGGCGACCTTGCTAACACCGGTGGCGGCGTCGCGCTGGTAGTGGAACAGGTTCTCGACCAAGCTCATGGACACGAAGTTGCCCATGGTGGCGCTCGTATAGAAGCCGGCGTTGTTGGCGTCCACGTTGACCTCCTTGAGGTGGCGGATCATCTCGGCCTGGTAGGCCATGTTGGCTTTGGACCGCGGCGCGGCGGCAGCCAGCGTAGACGCGTCGTTTTGGTGGCCGCGCTCGTTGGACGAGGCCTCGGCGCTGGTCGTGTCCTGGGCCGGGAAGGCGAACGAGTTGGTCACCTCGAGCGTGGTGCCGTTCTCCATGCCAACAATAGCACCGGTGGCCGTGGTCGGAAAAGAGGCGGAGCAGTGCTTGGTGATCTTCATGACCACGAGCGCCTCGACCTGCACCGCCTGGAACGGCGACTCCTTGAGGGCGTCTGTCGGAGCCATTGTGGAAGGAGGAGGGGGAGGAGGAGAGGAAGTGGATCGTGCGGCGTGTCGTCAAGCGTGAGGTGCAAAAACCGGTGCAGAGAGGCGAGGGATGAGTGCAGATTGACGTCTAGGCGGACGGGGCGGGCGTCGGGACGGAGGGGCGGTCGCAAGAGGTCGTGCCGGAGTTGGTGCGAAATTTGGGCTTTTTCGATGAGAATTCTTTTGTTCGTTTGTGGGTGTGGGCGGTGGACAGGGGCAGAATGCGACCCCGCGTGCAGACAGTGCGAATTATTGTAAGCTGCTCGCACGGTCCTTGGGTCATGATCACACTAATAGAATCCAAAGCTTCACATTTGCAGGTGAAGGCACACCGATTGACCGAGGCCTAGAGACACGAGCGAATGGCACAAATTCGGCAGGGCACAATAGACAGGCAGTGCAGACAGCAGGGCTTGCATGGTGCCATTCGACCGCTTCGGCCAAGTAGAAATAGCGGCCGCCGCAGCGAAGCCGCTCATCCCACACGAACCCCCACGCAATGACCACGAGCGGCCGGCTTAAAATGACGCTGGAGGATAGTAGTCTTTCTGTCCCGTATTTGTTCTCCTCTTTCCATCTCTTGTCTGATTCATATCTCACCATTTACTCTCGTTTTCTCGCCTCTCTCCTCCTCTCTCTCCTCTCTTCTCCCTCCTCCTTGTCATCACTACCCATTCAGTCCTCCCATTCCACAATCTCCCAGTGGGACACATTGTCGAAAATGTCCAGCCGGTACCGCTCGATGCGCCACTCGCTATACAGATCCCGCACTGCCGACGCCGCCCGCAAGTGCTGGGGCAGACGGCCGGCGGCACGGGCATCCGCCTGCGCGTGCCACACACACGTCGCCAGGTTGCGGCCATTGGCATCGGGCGTCGTGAACCAGTACCGCAGCAGGCCGCCGCTGGCAAGGGCCTCGCGGTGGGCGTCCTCATCCAGGCGGCTGAGGTCGCCGTAGTCGGTCTCGGGCGGGATGCGCGAGCGGAAGGCGACGACAAAAAAGTGCTGGCGCCGCCAGCCAGCCGATGCAGCCGACACCAGACGGCGCAGCCGATCGACGACAGCGACCAGATTGAACGAGTCGGCGTACGAGGCCGTTGCGAAGTCGTCGCGGACCCTGTCGAAGCCGACGAGGGCGCGGGCCATGAGGCCCGTCTGTTGATCCAGAGCGTCGAGGTCCAGCAGCTGGTCAGGGTAGGGAGAGTCGGGAATGAAGCGGGGGCTGTCCGAGAGGGCCGAGGGGGCAGCCGCGGGGCAGGCCGCGGGGCAGTCGGCGGGGCAGTCGGCGGGAGGCGTGATCATGCCCGTGCCAAAGGTGCGTGCAGCGTGGATGAGCGTCATGGTGGTGGTGGAAGGGGTTAGGAAGAGAGCAAAGAAGAAGTATGGGAGACGGAAGGCGACGGTGAGGGAACGAGCGAATCCAAAGGACGCCTGCCACCCAGCCAGCGTCTTCGTCGACCAGACAGCCCTGTTCACCATCGCATCATCTCCCTATCTCGGGCCACCACCAGGCCAATGCAGCGCCTATCGCCCTTCCGACAGACGGCCCTGGGCCAGGCGCACTAGCCGTTGCCATGAATGGACTGGGTGGATGGATGGACTGGTGCTCTACGCAGTACATGCGGCGGCAACAGCTGGCACTACTACGACTTGCCAACAGCGACCATATTGCGATCAGCAAGGTACCCGCGAGCCGGGCAAATTCGCCGTTTTCGCCATTTTTTGTTTTCGCGGTGCGACGTATGCGTGTCCTGTCTTTTCGTCTGGATGGCGCCGTCGGCCGCCCGGCTGATGCCAGTGGTAGGTGAGTGGTCAAGCGGTCCCGTTAAGTGGCTGGCGAAGATTTGACAGTCTCTGGAAATCGAGGAACTTCAGCACGGAGTACTTTCCATGGCAATTTCGCCAGTCCTTGAAATACCCAATTCCCCCAACTTGGCCTCTCCTCCCCTCTCCTTATCTCTCCGAAATCGGTACTGCGGACGGACTGCCGCATTCACCGCTGCATGATAAGACGACAGCGGCAGCCGTTGGCCGTTTGACCGACGTCGTATTCGTGCTGCAGCTGTGACTGGCCAGTTGGTCCACGTTCCGTGTTTCTGTCGTTGGTTTGTCTAGACGCTTAGTCTTTGCTACTCGAATGTACTCAATACCTGATCTCCCTGTTTTACAGAACGATTTATAGCCCATATATTACACATCCTGCCCCTCTGTCCAATCCCATCACCCTATGCTCTTGCCCGAGGACGTTGCCCAATGATGACTTACAGCCGTATCTTTTAGCACGCCGCGTTGTAGATCGATCCCTCTTTCGGCGCTGCCAGCCGCTGTTCGCCCCAGTCGCCCCAGTCGCCGCTGGAATCGTCGCTATCGGCGGTAAGCTGTATCGGTGCCGTCGGGGGTTGTCTGCGGTTATTGCGGTTGTGTTTGTGTCCGTTGCCCAAATATCCAGTTCGTATACAGTTCCTGGTCGTCCTCCAGTCGTGCCCAGTCGTGATCATTGTACTTTTTGCGCGTCGTCTCTTCGCCATCTCTTCGCTTTTCGCTTTTCGCATCGCTTTTCGTGTCTTTTTCGCCAGGCCCATCGTTCTTCGATCGTCCAGCAAAACTTTGATCGCCCTCCACCATGTCCTATAACACTATCTTCGCCTCCCGACGGTTCCGCAGCCATGCCTTGACCATCTCGTACGTGCCCAAATACAGACCGCTGCCGACAAACGTCCAGGCCGCCCGCAGCGCACCGCCCCGGAACAGCCCCTGCACGCCGTGTTCGCGGTAAATGAGCCGTGCCAACTGCACGCCGTTCATGTGCCGCGGGCCGGCCTCCTTGGCGGCCACGGCCTTGGCGGCACCACCAGCGCCGCTCCCGGCCGTGCTTCTGGCTGCCGCTGGACTGGCGCCCGCGCCCTGCTCGTGGTGGCTCTCCAGCCCCGGCGCCGACGCGCCGGCTGACAACATCATGCGCGTCTTGACGACGTCGGTCGGCGTCGTGACCACGGCCGCCAGGGCGCCCGACGAGCCAGCACTCAGGGCATTGACGGCGCCAATGAGAAGCAGGTGGTCGGTGCTGTCCGTGGGCGCGTTGCTAGTGTTGTTGCCGCCCCAGCGCGCCAGCAGCCGTACGCGCATGGCTTCAAACATGGGAAACTGCAGGGCTGTAAAGGGCAGGTTGCGTGCGGCCAGAGCTGTGTAGCCGGACCAGAGGCGGCGGGCAGCGCCGCCCTCGGCGTTGCGCAGCATCTGCAGGGCGTGGAGGGAGCTGCTCATGGATGGTTTTATCGCGGCCGTTTTCGACGAGGTGTGGGTGGCGGCTTTTTGGATCATCTGGGCATTCTGCTTGATGACCTCGGCGGGGGTGAAGACGATGCACGAGGCGAGTTCGGCGATGCCCGACGACAGCGAGTGGACGACGACAGAGGGTGGCGCCTTGGTGTCGAGGACGCCGGGGAGGGCGGTGCTGAGGACGTGTTTGGCCGATTCGTACGTGCTAAAAAAGACGGCGGCTGAGTTGTTAATGAGGATGAAGGAAGAAACGAGCGAAGCGAGGAATGAAGGAAACGCACATGCTGGCAACGTCGCGATCACCACGCTGCCGACGCCCTGGTACAGCCCGCGCAGGGCATAGGGCGAGCGAGTGTGTCGCAGGGCGGCGGCCGTGACGGAAGCAGCAGAGCCAGACGCGGCCACTGGGGCCGGCGGCGTGGCAGGCGCATACGTCTTGATGTAGTCGCGGCTCTGCAGACGCGTCTTGATCGTGTCCAGCGGGTAGACCAACAGGTCAATGGTAAAGGCTGCAAAGGCACCGGCCTGAAGAGGTCAGTCGTCGATCGTCTGTCGACTGTCTTCTGACGTCCTGCATCGTCCGTCACCGCCTCGCGACTCACCAGCAGGATTTCCGAGTACGAGTTCTCCTGACTCATCTTGGCGCAAAGTGGCAGCGTAAAAAGGCTCAATGCTCGCAAGTCAAAGGGCAATGGAAACCCGACAAACCGACAAAAAAGACAAGGAGAAAAAACCTCGCTGTGGCCCGAAAACCCGGGACAATGCGAGATGATCAGATAATTCCCGATAGCCCACCGCTGCGACCAGCGAATGGGACGGGCGGTCTCGGGTCCTCGGAGCTCGGGCAAAGACAGAAACGCCCCAAAACGGTACACGTTTTTTACTGGTCTTTGCCGGCGCTGGCCGCTGCTCATTGGCGATCCTCTTTACACTCTTTTGGCGATAATCGACTGCCACTGGTTTCTTCGTATCGCCGCCATACTGGTGAGGTAGCAGCCGACCAAGCGAGCGGTCCGATTGGGGCGTCGAGCGATGGATGCAACGGAGGCGAAAGAGGCGATGATTTGGCGACTTGGAATTTGGAATTTGGCGTGGTGCCCTAAATGGCTGCCCAATGGCCCGGTCGTGCCTTTTCTGCCAAACATACCCACTGTGGGGGTATGACGAACGTGGACGCCGACCTGGCAAGAGCGCATACGACGTAATCTGGACGTAATACTGGCGTGGAAATACTTTAAATTCTTCGCCGAATCTATGCCCGACATGAAACCTTTTTTTGTAAGACGGAGTACATTTTGAGTGCGCCATGCGCTATCCAGATGCCAAGCATCCCCGCTGCGACGTTTACTCCGCACTAACCCCAAAGTCCAGTGCGTCAGCCAAAGTGCCCAGGAAACGGTTCAATGCGACTTTGATCACAAGTCCTGCTGTGACAGGTCGTTCTGATCGGAGGCTTGCTAGGGGATTTAGCTTGGCTTGGGTGCTGCATGTTCTCGCCTAATGGCCTGTCCGTCCACAAGACTTGCAACAGGACATGGGTTTGGGATGGACAGGATGGAAACATGAAAGCGTGCTACGCTCTATCAATGTCCAATCCTTTAGCATCGGTGAGCCACTACAAGTTCGTAGTTCTTTCCAGGGGGTTCTTGAGTCTAATAGCTCCCAAGAAAGAATTTCTCTCTGAAGGGCACCAGTATCCAAGGTAGAGACTTCAAACCTTTCTCGAATCGCCATATTCCACCTCGCTCTTCTAGATCACCTAGGGCAAGGTGAGCCCACCAGCCGTTTAGACCATAAGTAAAAACAGCCGACCCTAGTAAAAGGTTTCGCGTCGGATGGATTTGATAGAGCCTGGCTTCAGGAGCTGCTCTGCTCTTTAGCACATGCATTCCACCGGTACTTAACACTCGGGACGCTGACCAAGTCGATATCCTCGTTACACAATGTACGGGCCCATCCAGCCCGACGGAAAGGACAATGTGTGTCACCACACGGAAAGACGCTCCGTCCAGTACTGTCGGCCTGAAAGTGCATCGTATTGCACTGCTACCAAGACTTGTTTGCGCCCTAGGAGTTTACGGGATGTGCTGTTCTCATCATTGGCAATTCTTACGAGTATTTGCTAGGTTGTTTAGCCGGACGCTGTTGTTTTGACCGGCTGCCCCATCCTAGCTTGCCAGCAGAGGAAGAAAGAGCAAGAATGCATGAAACTAAACATGCTGAAAATCCCTACAAACCTACTCACAGCGGTGCTCGCAGGCGGAGGGGACAGTATGTGTCGGTCCACGAAAAAGATGGACGAAACTTGGGGCTCTAACGGCGTGGAACTTTCCACAGAAGCTTTCTGATCGTTCCGTGGACGGAGCAGACACGGATGCATTTCCTAGCTGTGGGATATCATAAAGATGGTGATGAGGAGCGAGCTTTGTATGAGAATTCTTGGCGCATGTTTGCAAGAAGAAATGAGGCAGACGATGCAGGACGCAGGAGCCTATATACCCCAAAAGGAGTATATGTCGTCACGGCCAAACAGACTAGACAAACACTAGATGAAAGGATTATGGGACGAAATGTTCTCAAAAGACGGCACGGATTATCGAATTTAAAAAAAAAACCAGAGGCAGCCAATAGGCTGACCGTTGGCAGTGGCCGCAGCAGCCCCCGAAAAGGAGGGATCTGACAAGTGGACGCCGTCAGCCGCTGACATGCTGGTCATAACTCCTAATCGTGCTACAGGACAGGGGTTCTGGCGGACGAACGAGGACCAGGACCCGATATGAACGGGCCGCGCCCCGTTTTCGCCGCAGAATGGGAAGCAAAGTCTACAGTATTAAAATAAATCAAAAATCGCTGTTTCTGGCAAAAGGACCACAATTCGTCCTCACGGCCAGGCAGAAACGCCCTGGCCACGACGGCAGACACACTGGCCGGTACACTTGCAGGGGGGTGTCGGGCCGTCATTGGCCAGCGACGGGTTGTGGAGGGGCGTAGCCTAGCGATGATGGGCACGCATTGAGACGCGGCTGTGGCAGTCGACCGCCGTAGTAACATGCAGCAGACTGGACCGGTATATAAAGCGGCCGACCGCTCGTTCGTGCCACGGGACAACAGGCGGGCAGGCAAGTCACCGGTCCCTTTGGAACAACGCTGCTACGGCATTCACTTTGCGCACGCATTCACTCTATCCTCCTCCCTCTTTGCCTCTTTGCCCATTCATGCAAAGGTGCAAACGGCCTCCTTGCATCTACCCACTTGCCTCTTCCGTCGCCGTCGCTGCAAAGAAACCCTTCCCTTGCCACCACCCGCCCCCTCGACCATCGCTGTGCCTCTTGTCGTTGGCTTCTTTGCAGCAGTTGCACCATGGCCTCACGCTCTGGCTCCGGGCCCGCCCGTCACAACCCACACAACTCACATCGGCACAGGTTGGCAGCAGACCGGAAAGAACGAGGACACGACGGCCACACAGACCGCATCAACTCCCCCCCACTGACGTCGTCTCGACAGACAGCAGGCTCTGCTCGTCAGTCCTCTGCTTCCACGCCCGCGGTCCCTTTCACAGCCCCCTTGGCGCCGCGACCACCGCCACCGCCAGGACACAGCACCCGGATCCTACCGCGCGCACCCTCGCCGCCGACACGGCGCGCAACCGAGCGTGTCACACGAGAGGCAGACGACGAGCACGCCGGATGCGACAAGATGGACAAACAGCGTGAGCCGTCCTCGTGCCGCGGCGCTCAAATTCAGCACGCTAACCAAGCAGTCCGCGACGCACTGGCTTACATGCGACAAGTGCGCAAGGAGCGGCGCGAGGGCGACAGGGCCGACGACGCGAACGAGGACGAGCAGCGGGCCAAGGAGGGTGGGGGCCGACGGATGCCTGGAGGGTCGGGCTGATGCCTGCTGGAGCCTGGGGCTGGCTGTGCGAGTAGTGTATCATTTCTGGGACTGGCCAGAGAAACAGGTTCGCTTTGGCAGGGAATATAGAGACTAATGGGACAGACAAAAGCGACGAGGCTCGTCGGAGCACTTGCAGAAGTCGGCGTGGAGGCCTGTTTGTGGCCCGTGCGTCGCCTGGTAAGGCAGAAGCCGTCGCTAAGTGGGTTTAAAAGCGTTTAACAGGAGATCTCTTAATACCTCCATTCAGTAGACACTCTGCTCCTAACACGACTCGTGGCTTGCCAGCTTGGCCAGCGCAGCCAGCTTGGCCTCTCGTGCCTCCCACTCGGGCACCAGCTCCCGGTAGTCCTCGGGCCCATACGGCGTCGTGGCCTCGGCCAGCCAGCCGCCCTTGCGGTGCACTGGCAGCTCCAGATCGCCCACCAGCCAGTCCAAGTATGGTAGCGCGTCAAACACAAAGTCGGGGAACTGCGCGCCGTGTCCCGCTGGGTACCGCCACTTGCCAAATCGACTGTATAGCAACGTCTCGTAGCGCAGCCGCTCTAGCGCCGCCCGTGCTGCCGCCGGATCCTCGCCCGCCGCCGCCGCCTCGTCGGGCAGCAATGGCAGCACCTTTTCCGGCAGTTTCCTATCTAGGTAGGCATTGATCCACAGCGCCTGCGCGTGGGCAATCAGCGGGATGGAAAAGTTCATCATCATGCCGGCAAACGCAATATCGCGCCGTCGCAGGAACTGCTCCGTCGGCGGCACCATGAAGCGGTACAGCGTCCAGGGCGTAAGCGGTGTGTCAAGCTTCGTGGCTGTGTTGGTGGCCGCGGCTGCACCGGCACCTGCCTCACTCACAATGCCCCCCGAGCCGACCAGGGGTGTGAGCTTGGCGTTTTGCACCGGCTGGTCGCGCAGACGCGGGAAGCGGCTGAGGATCTCGTTGTCGGCACGCTCGACGGCCGCTGCCGTGACCACCGGCTCCTCTGCATCGGCACCGGCAACATGCGGCATGCCCAGGTCGCGCTCAATGCCGGCTGGCAGAAACGTCATGGGCGGCACGTGCTTCCAACCCGTCGCACAGGCCATGACGTCCGACGGCAGCAGCGTGCCATCCGTCAGGTGGACTATGCCCGGTGACAGCTTGGCGATCTCGGCGACGTGGACACGGATGCTGCCGTTGCGCACGAGCTCGAAAAAGTCCGTATCGTAGTTGAGAATGGAAAAGGACGAAGCCGTGAACATGGCCTGGCTCCATGGCTTGAGCTTGGCCGTCTCTGGGTGGCTGTCGTACTTGTTGAGCTTGATCACGTCGCCGCCCAGGATCGACCAGAACGTGTTGGTGACGCCACGCCCAAAGGCCGTGCCGTGGTAGAAATTGCGCATGCCCGCATAGCCGTCGGCGTCGCCCCAGATACAAGGGCTGAACCAGGTGAGCATGCGGGTCACTGGGAAGTCAGCACAGGACGAGGCCAGCGAGAAGGGCACGCCAGACTCTACTCACTCACGAGCTTCTCCAGCCACTTTTTCAAAGGCGTCACGTAAGGCGGGGCCTGCCAGATGGGGCCGTGGCCGGTGGCTGTCCGTCAGAAGGAAGCACTATACAAACGACCAGATAGGCACACGCACATCGGATGATCATATCGACTGTCACGCCCTGCGTGGCATACGCATAGGCCATGTCCCAGGCCGACTTGGTGCTACCAAAGACGGTGACCGTCTTGGCCGTCTGGATCGTGTCGGCGTGCGCCAAAAAGTCCTTGCTGTGGAAAATGGGCGCGCCAAAGGTCTCCTCGCCTACAAAATGTGGCAGAAACGGCTGTGACGTCAAGCCGGTGGCTACGACCAGCCGGCGCGCCACAATGGTTGTCGGCGTGGCAGCGGCGCCCGTCTGCAGGGTCAGGGTCCAGCCGCCGGCTTCACGCAGCTCGGCCGACACGACGGAGGTCCGGGGTCGAAAGGCGGGGGCTACACCAAAGCGCACAGCGTAGTCGTTCAGGTAGCGGTGGATGACGGCGCCGGGAATGTGCTCGCCTGGCTGGACACCGTACGTGGCCGTGTCCATGGGATAATCGGGGTACTCGTAGGTGCCGAGCATGTTGTTGCTCTTGAGGCCGGGGTAGAGGCGGTGCTCGGCCCAGACGCCGCCGAGCGTGGCGGCACCGTCCAGCAAGGCAAACGAGGCATCAGGGTGCAGCTGGTGGAAGGTGCGCGCGACGGAAATGCCAAACCAGCCTGGACGTTGGGTTAGCTAGGACAGACGACCACAGGGCGTAAGGACACGCACCGGCACCGACGACGACGAGATCCAGCGTCTCGGCCTCGGACGCCATTGTTCTTGGTGGAGGCGTTGGTGGAGAGGCGGATGAGGAGCAGATGGACAAAGGGCGAAGCAGTTGAGACATCTGGGATCGAGAGAATGCAGAAGAAGGAATGTCACGGCCCCTCTTTCCCCCTCGTCACATTCAGAGGACCACGTATATATGCCCTTAGCCATGCAGCCGGTGAGCAAGTACGTTGCGTTGGCCCACTTGCATTGGTACCCAACATGCACTTTGTCCGTTAGCATCTTCCATTGCTTGTCTGGCGCACGCAGAAACCACGGTGCACCTCCTGCATGATTACTCGTACATGCACCTGGTGAAACTCCACCGGCCCAATCACAAGCCTGTACGGGCGTGCAGCATTGTGCCTCGAATGGCACTTGAGCGTTCGCTTATCGAAGTCGAGCAAAGCATGGCAGGGATGCCGGAAGTTGTTCAGTTGGTCTTTTGGTCGATTGGGCAGGCAACAAGATCGCTGTGACAGAAAGGTTACATCGCCGTTGCGGCTGGACTGTGCGGGGCCAACAGAGCGTTTGACGGCCTGTCGCCTGTTCTTGTTTTCCTTGTGCCTTTGCCAGTATTTGCTTTTGATGGCAGTCGTTTTCTGTCGCTTGTTGTCTGGCTTGTCTGGCTGCCGTCTCTTTTAATACGGGAATCTGAAACAGCACCCAGTCCGTGACGGCTGCAGGCCGCATGTCGTGCTCCGCAGCTCATTACTGCATTGGGAGGAAACGGTCGAAACGACCAAGACGAGAAAGAGAAAATGGAGAACAAACAGGCCAATAGATGGCGCTCGCGGGCCGCCGCCCACACCGGTCGGTGACTAGGGTTGATGGCGCGGTGGGGAGGATGATGGCACCGTTGTTGTGTGCCGTAAAAATCGTCGTACTTCAGAGGTCGGAGTCCAGCGTAAAGGTTCAGATTGGGATGGATTCTACGAGACTTCCAATTTTACTTAACCCCTCTCTACTACGCAAGCCAAGACATACCGAGGCAAGAGCCGCGAGACAGGAAGGCGCTCTCGGCACGCCACACGTTCATCCCTTTTTAACAGCTCTCCTGGCATTTGCTTCTGTATTTTGTCTTACTTTCCGTTCGCCAAAAATATCCTCGTCGGCTATCTTCGTCGACCCCTGCTTTTTGCCCTCGTTTCTCTCCGTTTCGCTGTTTTTCTACTGTACTGGTCATCGCTTAGCTTCCAGAAACCCCTTGCGCGCAATTTTTCCCCCTACCCTCTCGTACGAGTCCTGCAGGCGTAAAATGTCGCGTTATTGCCCATGCATCTCGCTGCAGCTTGACGGAGCCATGGCGGCGCTACGAGCGCAAGGAGCGGCGCGCCTGCGCGGACGGGCCTGGCCCTAGCTCCCCATTGGCCACTGCCGGGGAAACGGTTACAAGATGTGGCCGGCGGAGCGTGCTAGAAGGCGCCGCCCGCGGGCGAGACACTGCCAAAAAGAACGAAACCAAACAGGGCACAGAGAACAAGTAGATAGGACGGCCATTGAAGTGCGGCCGCGCCGCTAGTGTCCCCTTGCTGGATGCCTTGCTTCCAACCCCGCCAGGACAGCTGGACAGGCCAGGGAACACGGAGCCAAGCAGGGCAAACAAAGGCGCAGAGCGACGCTGGACCAAACTGCCAACTTCCGGCCTTTCCTGCAATGCATCGCCTACTCCGTGAGTCTTACGGTTTCTCTTTTTCCACTGCTGGCTGCAGGGAGAACAAACGACGCAGAAGCAGCTCGAGCTGCCAGTCAGCTCTTTGGGCCAATGCAATATTTTCCGTGGGCGAAGTCGATCCCCCCGTGGCGGCCGGCCACCATGCGCCTCCTGCATATCCATGTCTTGTCTGCTTTCTTTTTCTGGCTTGCATTTCACCCTCGCGTTTGCCTCCAAAGCTCCCTAGCTGCCCCAGAGAGGCGGGCTCAGTACAGCAATACAATAATAAACAAGGTAGCCCATTGTTGTTGCAATGATCGACTGCGGTCTGTCCTCGTCGTTTGTTCTTTTTTTTCGTTTGGCGTCGGCGTGTTCCCCTGTGTGCTCCAGAGATCTTCTGTCCATCGCCGGCGACCCGCAGCCTGCGACTCTTGTCATCTCTTCTCGACCTGCAGCCCCTTTCATGTCCGGCTGGCTCACTGTCCCCGTTTCCATCTCAAGGCTGGAACCCGAACACGTTGATATATTGACGCGGCAGCCCTCCCTTGGGTCAAGTACGGAGGCCAACTCGCGACTGAATCTTGTGCAGGCCACTGCGGCGCGTCCTGTCTGCCTTTGTCTCCCTTTGGACTTGTATTCCCACTTTGACGCATTCTTGCACATTCTTCTTCATCTTGATATCCCGTCATGGACTCTTTCACTACCGAGGCCTTCACTCTTTTGGCTTTTGGCCTGTCCTTCATTTTCTTCCGTCTCTTTGCGCGCGTCCACACGCTGGGCTGGGTTGGCATCAAGGCAGATGACTTTCTGATGGTGGTGGCAGCAGTACGTGGTTGTTCGTTTACTCTTATATGCCTCTTACTCTCGCTGATTTCTCAGTTTGCCTACTCGGCAGAGACAGCGCTGGCCTACGCTGTCGGCAACTTCTGGCAGGGCCTTGCGAACAACAGCATGTCGGACGCTGAGCGCCTTGCCCTCGACCCGTCCAGCAACGAGCACCATCTTCGGTGCGTCTCTCATTTGCATGCTCTCTCTTTTGCATGCTTGATTGGTTCAATGCTAACAACGCAGCGTCAACGGCTCCAAGACACAGGTGGCCGGCTGGTCCACGTACACCTTTTTGCTCTGGACCCTCAAGGCGTCAATGTGTGCCTTTTACCTGCGTCTGCTCAAAGGCCTCGACTACCAGCGCCGTATCCACATTGGCTTCGCGGCCATTGGCGTCTCCTGGGTGGTCGTCCTGTTGTCTATCCTTCTGGGCTGCCGTCCTCTGTCCAAGAACTGGCAGATCTACCCAAATCCAGGGAGTATGTGCCCGCCTCGTCGTGTCCTTTTTCCCGCTGACCCCCAGATGCTTGCCAACCGGCCATTTCCCGCATCGATATTTTCGTCACTCTTGTCTTCAACGTGATCACCGACGCGTACCTCTTGTCCATCCCAGTCCCCATGTTGTGGGCTGCCAATCTGAGGCCGACGAAGAAGGCCGGCTTGATGGTGCTCTTCTCAGGCGGCGTCTTTGTCACTGTCGCCGGTGTCCTGCGCTGTATCCTGATTATGACGGTATGCCGACCTGATCGAGGGCTCTATTACCTTGCAACCAGCTGACGGTGTAGAATCCCACGACTGGGGCCCAACAGGCCGGCTCATGGGCCGTGCGTGAGACATTTGTCGCCGTCGTCACGTCCAACGTGCCCATAATCTTCCCACTGGTCCGTCGTTGGTGCATCCCCATCTTTGGTAGCATCCACAGCGGTGTGACGCCTAGCGGCGGTCGCAAGACCAGCTCGCGGCCATCCAAGAAGAGCAGCAGTGGCAGCGGTAGCGGTAGCAGCGGCGTGATGGGACTGGGCGCGCTGAGCAGCAAGCTGGGCCTTGGCAATGGCACCGTCATGTCGGGTGGTGGGACCGGCAGCCGGGGGACAGCGCGATCGAGCCGTGGTGTGAACTCTGGCATGTTTGCTCTCGAGGAGGAGGCCGGGGGGGAACATGCACCTCGGCCGCTGTCGGACAGCGCGCGCAACCGGAGCAGCGTCCGAATTCCGACAATTACCTTTAACTCGGACAAGAAGCGCAGCTATATCGACGACGTGGAGAACCAGCTACAGCAGCAGCAGAAGCAGCAGCAGAAGCGATGGACGAACTTGCGTGTCGAGGAGTTCCAGCTGGCTGACACGCGTCCGTCCTCTGAGCAGGCCTATGTCACGGCTCTGTCGCCTCCGCGCGGTGGCGGCCGTATGTCGCGCGAGCTGGCACAGCAGGACGCCGAGGTGCGGCGGGAGCAGGAGCTGGAGATGGCCGAGCAGGGAGGGCAAAAGCGGGAACGAGAAGACTCGTTTGTCCTGGGACCGGACCAGACTTACTACGCCGGCAGTCTGGACACGACGGCCGGGGACGAGCTGGACAAGCAACTGGACCAGGACCTGGACCGGCAGCTGCGCGGTGCTGCTGCGCGCGCCCGTGCCCGCGCCAGTTATTACCACCCTGCCAGCGAGGCCAGCCGGGCCAGCAGCACGCGCAGCAACAGCGGCGGCAGTCTGGCGGCCACGGCGGCCTCACCGCTCTCTACGCCGTCGTGGTACAGCAGTTCCACATTGGTGGCCCACACCGGTGGCCAGGACAACAAGCGCCACAGCAAGATGTATGGTGCCTCGACGCTGCAGTGAGAAACGAGTATCATGGATGTAGGGACGTTTTGCGATTGAAAACTGGAGTTACGGACGGCCTATGCTGCTAATGGGCCTTATTACGGACGGTAGACAGCAGACGGTACATGGCAAATGCAAAAAGATGTGGAGAACAGTAATTGTCCGGTTTGACTTGGAGTTTGTGTGAGAATGCAATATAACGTGTCGTACGGAGTATCTTACATGCCATTGGCATTGCTGTTCATTCTTGAGTAGCACTTTGCTAGTAGAGGGGTTATAATGTGATTAAACATCAAGTGTATTTTAAGGCAAGATGGCGGAGTGGTTAACGCGCTGGCCTGCTAAGCCAGTTCCTTCGGGAGCGAGAGTTCGAATCTCTCTCTTGTCGATGAAACTTGATTTTTTGCCTCTTTGCCCTTTTGTACGTCGCAATAGTCAACTCTTACTTGCTGCATCGTTCTTTTGGAGCTTTTTTTTTGTTGAAATACAAATACACGATTGTTTGCGTACCGAATTGTTTCCCACTGAAATGTAAAATGCAAGGCAGTGACAACCGTTATAAACTTTTAGATGGTAGCGACGCTGCAAGAAATGGCACAAGAGCATCGAGGAAGCTGCGACTTTGCTGTAGATGCTCTTTGGTGCGGGAGAGACCTGAAGATGCAACTGTAAACAACTTGCATTCTACACACAACCGGCATTGTTATACACCCTACGAGCAGCATCATTAGCATTTGAAAAGGCTCCCTCTAGTAAGCAGACATGGACGATGGCATTCGGGACAAAACTAACAGAACCGGAACAGTTTTTGGGAAGCAGTACGATTGATCACCGAGGCGGAAACAACAGTCTTACCCCTACAATGGCAGACACCATTCTCGTTTCGGCCATAGCCCTCATGTTGGCGATCCTCTACCTCTTCTATCTCTTTTCGGCAGGCTCCCGCGAGCTCGACGTCCTGCTTAGCGTGTCGCCGGAGGGCGCCGAGGGCACGCCGGCCGCGTTTGACGGGCAGGCTATGCAAGACCCGTTCAGTTTCCGCAGCTATGCGGGCTTTGGGCTGGTGCTGGTGCCGACGGTGGTGGGCATTCTGTTCTTGATTCTTTGGCTGATACGGCTGGTGCGGCTGTGTGAGAAGTTGCGGAGGACTCCGGGGCAGGAGGCTAGCGGGACGGAGCACAAGGAGAAGCAGTAGGAGATACGGGGTTTAGGACGGTGCAGAAATGTATTGAATACTCCTAGAACGCCGAAACAAAGGACGAAAACCCCCCAATGCTCACGATGAGAGATGCACCCACATCCATACTCCTCTATGCAAACTTGGGCGTTCCCTTGGCGTACTTGTCGGTGTAAAAGGCGGCCTGGCGGTCGTACTCGGCGCGATCCTCGCGGTACTCGTCCGCGATGCGGGTCTCGAGCGGGTCGTCGGGCTGCGGTACGAGCAGTAGTTGGCGCACGGCGTCGAGCACGGCACGCAGCTTGGTCGCCGGCTTCCAGTTCTCCGACTTGAGCAGCGCCAGACAGACGCTGCCGGGGTTGTCGTTGGTAATATTGGGGTGGTAGATGCGTGAAGCAAACGTCACGACGGGCGGCTTGAAGGGGTAGTCGGTCGGCAGCGCAACGACGACGCCAAACTGGCCGTTGACATAGGGTGTGCCCGCGGGGCCGGCGAGGGTGGCGTACCACTTGTGCAGGTCGTCGTCGCCGGCGAGGGCGATCGTGTAACCCTCGGGAGGGTTGCTCGAGCACTCGGCATATTCCTAGAGGGTCAGCGCCGGCGGCGACCAGACGACCAGACAGACAGAGGGTGTAGTCACCTTTGCGATGCGTTTGGACGACATGATGAACAGAGGGACGCACACGCGCGGTGGTGTAAAGGCGGGAAGCGATCTAATGGTCGGACAGTCGGCAGCGAGAGAGGGGCCGACTCCAGGCGAAGCAGAAAAACAGAAGAGCAGAAGAGCAGAAGAGCAGAAAAGGGACAGCCCAAAAGGGCCCAGACGTGAAGCACGGCGCTCCTGCCGCACGAGTCATCGCTGGGCAGGGAGGGAAGCGGGGCACTTCTGGGCCCTGGGTCCATTTCGCCACAAGCACTCAGCCACAGTTTTTTGGTGCGCTCCTGTTTCGGCTTGTCGGTTTGGGTTTTGTGCGCTCCGGACGGCCACGTCCACAACGTTCCGACAGACGTCCGTTCGCGGTACACACTCTCTTCTTTGGGACCCTGTCTTCCTCCCGTCTTTCCTCCTCCATTTCCCCCTCCCTCCCGCCACCCCCCCATGAGCGGCCTCGACGACCCCGCCATTGCGGCGGCCTACGACGCCGTCCGGTCCGACACGGACGCGACCAATTGGCTGCTGCTCGGCGACGACACGGCGTCTGGCGGCGGCGGCAAGGTGGGCGGCCGGCTGGTGCTGCAGGCGACGGGCACGGGCGGGCTCACGGAGCTGGCCGGGCAGCTGGACCCGGCGCAGGCGCAGTACGGCTATGTGCGGGTGCAGTACGCCAACGACTCGGAGTCGACGCGGGTCAAGTTTGTGCTGGTGGTGTGGATTGGCGAGGCGACGCGGGTGATGCGCAAGGCGCGGGTGTCGGTCGAGACGGGGCAGGTCAAGGGGGTGTTGCGGCACCACAGCATCCAGGTGGACGCACGGGACCCGGCGGACTTGGTCGAGGCGGACATTGTCGTGCGGCTGCGCAAGGCCGGCGGGGCGGACTACAACGGAGGACGGGGGTAGAGGGAGGCGGAGGAGGCGGACCTGGAAGTAGAGTACCGAGAGACTGCCGTGTACAACCGACAACGGCGGATAGGAAGCTGGATTGGAGACTTGGGGACTGGGAGGAACTTTGACCATCTGAACAACTTGGACAACCTATTGGATTGCTTCCTATTAGAGATCCCTTGCTATTGTATCCTTTGGTCGACCGTCTGACCATTCCATCCGTCTATATTCGTACGTCTACACCCCGTGCGCCATGTCCGTATCCGCCGTCTCGGTCTCGGCCGTCTCGGTCTCGGCCGTCTCGGCCACGGCTGTCCCTCTCTCGGCCTCGGCCTCTCCCTCGACCTCTCTCTCGCCCGTGTCCACCGTGTCTACCGTGTCCACCATGTCCACGTCTTCCTCTCCGTCCGCCTCGTCCGGGCCGTCCTCGTCCAGGGCCGTCTCGTCCAGGACTGTCTCGTCATAGTCCGCCGGCACATCGCTCAGCTCGCTCTCGTCGTCCTTGTCGTCCTTGTCCTTGTCCGGCTCCACCTCCTCGGCCCGGCTCTTGCTGCGTGTGTTACGCGTCAGACGAGTCCGTGCCGGCTCCCGTCCGCGGTCGTGATCCTGATCGTGGTCCTGATCATGATCGTGGTCGTGGTCTTGGTCGTGGTCCTGATCGTGGTCCTGCTCGGCTTCGGCCTCGCCCTCCCGCTCGCTGTCGTGCTCGTCGTCGTCCCCGCCCGGCTTGGCGCTCGAGGCAGACCCCAGCCGCGTCGAGCGCCGCCCGCTATCGGCGTGGCCAGCGCCGCAGGCTGCGCCGCCGTGGGCGCCGTGATTCGATGCTGAGGCGGCGGCGGCAGCGGCAGCGGCCGATGCAGCGGCGGCGACCGTGGCGGCTGCCGTTGCTTGCTCGGCCTTGCGCAGGACGTCTGGCCTACGGACGCCGGCCCGGGCACGACGCACTGGATGGTCGGCGGCGGCACCGGCGCCGCCGCCGATGCCACCGATGCCACCGGCACCCGATCCCTGGCGCTCCATCTTGGTGGCCGCGTCGTCGACGCGGTCGACGCGGTCGCTCCCAAAGGTGGCGAATTCGCGCAGCATCTGGTCGGCTTCGGCCTGGCGCTCGGCGCGCTCCAGACGGGCGGCTTCTTGGCGCTGCTGGCGCTGGCGGTCCTCGATGAGGCGGGCCGGGTCTTGGCCAGGCAGGCGGCGGGCGACGGCGGCGAAGAGGAGAGCGTAGCAGTCGCCAATGAGGTCGTCGATCGGCGTGGCCTTCATCAGGTTGCCGTTGAGCTTCTTCATCTCGACGGCCTCGCGCATGGCGGCAAGGGCGTCGAGGCCAGAGGAGACGGGGGGGGCGGCAAGGGCGTCGAGGCCAGAGGAGACGGGGGGGGCGGCGGCGGTCGGGTCATCGGGTTTGTCTGCTGCGTCGTCCATCTGGACGTCCGTCTCCTTGTCCGTCTCCTTGTCCTCCATCTTGATGTCTCCCTTGTCCCCCTTGTCCTTGTCTTTGTTCGTGTCCTTGTCCTTGTCCCCCTCCCCTTTCATCGCCCCCTTCCCTTCGGTCCCCGCCCAGGCCGTGATGCGCTCCGCCAGGATTTCAAACTCGTCGGCCCCCACGGCCTTGAAGACGTCGTCGGCCGCCGGCGGAATGCGGTAGGCCCGTCGCAGCAGCCGCACGTAGGACATGACGCACGACTGCCAGAGGTCGGCAAAGTGGTAAAAGTCGGCGCCCTTTTTGCGGATGCGCCGCAGCAGGGCCTCGAGGCTGACGCGGTCATCGAGGACGACGAGCAGACGCGTCGCAAAGCGGACGTATTGCTCCGTGTAGACGTGGTGGCGGCCGGGGCGTTCGGCGTCGCACTTCCAGACGTTCATCACCATGGTCTTGGTGAACATGGACTCGCGGAGGACGGCAAAGGCGGCGCGGGCGCGAGCGACAGAGGTGGAGGAGGAGGGGGATGTGTCGGGGGTTTCGGAGACGGCAGAGGTGGCAGAGTTGTTGTTCGAGGACGTTCCGTTCTGTCCGTTTTGTCCGTTTTGTCCGTTTTCCTCTGGTCCATTTGCGACCCCGTTCTCTCTGTTCTCACCGTTCCCGTTCCCGTTCTCGTTTGCGACTCCGTTTACTCCATTCGCAGTCTCTCCGTTTTGTCCGTTTGTCTCCTCCGTCTTCTCCGTCTTCTCTCCCTTTTCCCTCACCTCTTCCTCCCCCTCCCCAAACAGAATGCGCGCTTGCCGCATCATCATCCGGTGCTGCCAGTTGCTCTTGTCCCGGTCCCGCAACGACCGCAACGACCGCACCATGTACTCGTCCCACGCACTCAGCCCCGGCACCTTGTCCCGGTCCCGGTCTCCGTCGTCCGCGCCCACCCCAAACGGCTGCCGCGCACACAGCGCCACCGCCGCTGTGCGCTCTAGCGCGCCCCGCCGCACCAGCTTGTCCACCACCGACAGCAGGCGGTAGTGCGGCTCCAGCACGGGGTCCTGGCCGTGCCGCGGCTTCGGTAGACGGCTGACTAAGCAGACAGCCCGCTCGAGCGCGGCGAGGACGGCGTCGACAGTCGGCCGCCGGCCGCCGCCGCCGCCGCCGCGCGCCTGGTACAGCTTCCAGACGCATTTGGCCAGCATGTGCGCGCTGCGCCAGTCGTCGGGACGCACGGCCAGGGCGCGGGCAAAGAGGCGCGCGCCGTAGTGCCAGACCATGGCGGCCGTCATGGTGCCGCGGGCGGGCCGCAGTTCGGTCGAGAGCGTGTCGGCGGAGATGTAGTAGCGCTCGGCGGGCGCGGCAAAGGCCTCCATGGCAAACGGCTCGCGGCTGCTGGCGTACATGCGCAGGCCAAAGTTGTAGTAGAGGTCGTGGAGGGATGCGTTTTGGCGGGCGGCGGTGGTTTTCTTGTCCAACTCGGTCTTGTCCGTCTTGTCCGTCTTGTCCGTCTTGTCGCCGTTTGTCTTGTCCACCTCGCCAGCTTCGGCCTCCTCGACCGCCTCCTCCTCCTGCCGCCAGTACGACAGCCCCAGACTGTAGCAGTGGATCGCACTCCGCTGCAGCCGCACCAACTCCGCCCGGTCCTTGTTGATCTTGTCGGCCGACCAGAGCACGGCCTCGTCCAGATCGTAGTCGGCGCACTCGGCCAGCCGCAGCCACGCGTCCCACCGCGCCGGCGTCAGCTGCAGCTGCAGCCGCAGGTACTGCGTGCCGACGCGCAGGTCGTCCGTCGCCCCGGGCGTCTGGCGCCGGTTCAGGTCGACGGCCTTGAACTTGGACAGCGCAATCATGCCGAGCAGAAAGAACCAGCCGCCGCGCGCGAGGGCCGCGTCCGCCGCATCCGCCGTGCGCGCCGGCACCGTGTCGAGGGCCAGCCGGCCGCGCCAGGCCGCCAGCAGCCGCAGGCCGTCGACGGGCCGCCGCAGATAGTCGGTGCTGTAGCGCAGGTTGTGGATCATCTGCGCCGTCGACGTCGTCGCGCCCATGGCCTGCTGCATCTGCTCAATCGTCGCCTTGAGCTCCGACTTGAGCAGGTCGCGCATCGGCAGCCGGCTGGCCTGCGCCGTCACGCCGTCGACCAGCGCCAGCGCGCTCGCCCGGTCCAGCCGCTCCGTCTTGTCGGCCTTTTCGCCGCGGCCCGGCCCGCCCTCGTGCTCCTCGACCCCGTCCCCCCCGTCGCCCTCGCCCACCCGCAGCCCGTACAGGTC